>ARYC01017519.1:0-60023 GCA_000711775.1 Oxytricha trifallax | reverse complement strand
TGAATGATTAAAAAGAATTAACTAATGTAACACACTATTTTTTATACCAGTCTTATATCTATCTATGCAATAGGTTTAGAAGAATCGCTTAAGAAAACTTTTCTATTGATTCAACTAAGCGCATCAGCTATAGCAGATTTAAAGGATGTTTAGCGATGATGTCAAAAAGGATTTAGTCTATTTCAAAGATAGATAAATTTATAAAGAAATAATGTTCATTACAGCTTTTGTATGTGTTAAATAGCGGTGATTTAATTTTAAGCAGGGCTTTATAAAAATGCGAATATATCATTGAACTTCTAAGGGTTGGCAAAGGATATTAAGCTTGAAGGTTTCTTCAAGAGTACGATTTAATTTGCCTCAATTTTGATGCTTGAATGACATGTGAGGCCAGATATTTAAGATAAGCTTAGTAGGCAAAGGAATTATTACTTCGTCCAAATAGTCTATCAAATAAGAAATTATGCATGCACTAATCAAACAAGCAATACTTCGAAAGTTTGATTGAGATGATAAGGAAAGATGAGTGAGCAAGGTAATAACTATGAGAGGGGAATTCATAGTTGATATACTATATAGATTTTAATGGCAGAAGTCAAGTGTTGGACCTTTTCATTTCCCCAGTTCGCCTTTTATGATACTTTCAACACCTTTTAAAAAGCAACAATCAAATCCTAGCTAGCTATTCCTTTTCTGAAGTCTTAAATGACTAAATCGAAAATAATCTTTAAATGCTAAGATTTACAACAACAGATTTTAGGACATTGACTTGGTTTCGGCTAAAATTAATTGCTAGAGCTGGACTAAATTAATATTCTCTACAATTTAATTTCTTTGCGTTTCAATTTTTGCCGACTAGATGATACACAATTCTCTAAAAATAGAGATTTGAATATGAAAATTAAAAGGATGATTATCTATAATACTTTTACTTTTTTCATCTGAATCTTTTCTAATCATTATAAGCAAATATTTTCTTACTAGATTCTATTGAAAAGCATTGAAATGCAAGCAATCGTGTAGGATCTTGAATGACTTCACCTTATTATATTCTTCATTAAGCTTTGATAAGTATATAAAGAAAAGTAGCTTATAAGAATCTGTGAAAAGATCACAAACGAAAACAATTTTTCCTTCATGTTAATGTCAATGCATAGAAGAAATGGGTGAGAATATTAAATCAAACTTAATCAATCATCCAGAGGCAAGGAAAATTATTCTTTCAAAATTCCATTCCAAATGATCTGCGGCTGCTATTTAATTCATAAAAAAAAATATTTTATTTTCGCCTATTTACTTATAGCTTCTAGCTTATAGGAATGATTCAAAAGAATTAACTAATGTAACACACTATTTTTTATACCAGTCTTATATCTATCTATGCAATAGGTTTAGAAGAATCGCTTATGAAAACTTTTCTATTGATTCAACTAAGCGCATCAGCTATAGCAGATTTAAAGGATGTTTAGCGATGATGTCAAAAAGGATTTAGTCTATTTTAAAGATAGATAAATTTATAAAGAAATAATGTTCATACAGCTTTTGTATGTGTTAAATAGCGGTGATTTAATTTTAAGCAGGGCTTTATAAAAATGCGAATATATCATTGAACTTCTAAGGGTTGGCAAAGGATATTAAGCTTGAAGGTTTCTTCAAGAGTACGATTTAATTTGCCTCAATTTTGATGCTTGAATGACATGTGAGGCCAGATATTTAAGATAAGCTTAGTAGGCAAAGGAATTATTACTTCGTCCAAATAGTCTATCAAATAAGAAATTATGCATGCACTAATCAAACAAGCAATACTTCGAAAGTTTGATTGAGATGATAAGGAAAGATGAGTGAGCAAGGTAATAACTATGAGAGGGTAATTCATAGTTGATATACTATATAGATTTTAATGGCAGAAGTCAAGTGTTGGACTTTTTCATTTCCCCAGTTCGCCTTTTATGATACTTTCAACACCTTTTAAAAAGCAACAATCAAATCCTAGCTAGCTATTCCTTTTCTGAAGTCTTAAATGACTAAATCGAGAATAATCTTTAAATGCTAAGATTTACAACAACAGACTTTAGGACATTGACTTGGTTTCGGCTAAAATTAATTGCCAGAGCTGGACTAAATTAATATTCTCTACAATTTAATTTTTCTTTGCATTTCAATTTTTGCCGACTAGATGATACACAATTCTCTAAAAATAGAGATTTGAATATGAAAATAAAAAGGATGATTATCTATAATACTTTTACTTCTTTCATCTGAATCTTTTCTAATCATTATAAGCAAATTATTTTCTTACTAGATTCTATTGAAAAGCATTGAAATGCAAGCAATCGTGTAGGATCTTGAATGACTTCACCTTATTATATTCTTCATTGAGCTTTGATAAGTATATAAAGAAAAGTAGCTAATAAGAATCTGTGAAAAGATCACAAACGAAAACAATTTTTCCTTCATGTTAATGTCAATGCATAGAAGAAATGGTTGAGAATATTAAATCAAACTTAATCAATCATCCAGAGGCAAGGAAAATTATTCTTTCAAATTTCCATTCCAAATGATCTGCGGCTGCTATTTAATTCATAAAAAAAATATTTTATTTTCGCCTATTTACTTATAGCTTCTTGCTTATAGGAATGATTAAAAAGAATTAACTAATGTAACACACTATTTTTTATACCAGTCTTATATCTATCTATGCAATAGGTTTAGAAGAATCGCTTAAGAAAACTTTTCTATTGATTCAACTAAGCGCATCAGCTATAGCAGATTTAAAGGATGTTTAGCGATGATGTCAAAAAGGATTTAGTCTATTTCAAAGATAGATAAATTTATAAAGAAATAATGTTCATTACAGCTTTTGTATGTGTTAAATAGCGGTGATTTAATTTTAAGCAGGGCTTTATAAAAATGCGAATATATCATTGAACTTCTAAGGGTTGGCAAAGGATATTAAGCTTGAAGGTTTCTTCAAGAGTACGATTTAATTTGCCTCAATTTTGATGCTTGAATGACATGTGAGGCCAGATATTTAAGATAAGCTTAGTAGGCAAAGGAATTATTACTTCGTCCAAATAGTCTATCAAATAAGAAATTATGCATGCACTAATCAAACAAGCAATACTTCGAAAGTTTGATTGAGATGATAAGGAAAGATGAGTGAGCAAGGTAATAACTATGAGAGGGTAATTCATAGTTGATATACTATATAGATTTTGATGGCAGAAGTCAAGTGTTGGACTTTTTCATTTCCCCAGTTCGCCTTTTATGATACTTTCAACACCTTTTAAAAAGCAACAATCAAATCCTAGCTAGCTATTCCTTTTCTGAAGTCTTAAATGACTAAATCGAAAATAATCTTTAAATGCTAAGATTTACAACAACAGATTTGAGGACATTGACTTGGTTTCGGCTAAAATTAATTGCTAGAGCTGGACTAAATTAATATTCTCTACATTTATTCTTATGCATTTCAATTTTTGCCGACTAGATGATACACAATTCTCTAAAAATAGAGATTTGAATATGAAAATTAAAAGGATGATTATCTATAATACTTTTACTTTTTTCATCTGAATCTTTTCTAATCATTATAAGCAAATTATTTTCTTACTAGATTCTATTGATAAGCATTGAAATGCAAGCAATCGTGTAGGATCTTGAATGACTTCACCTTATTATATTCTTCATTAAGCTTTGATAAGTATATAAAGAAAAGTAGCTAATAAGAATCTGTGAAAAGATCACAAACGAAAACAATTTTTCCTTCATGTTAATGTCAATGCATAGAAGAAATGGGTGAGAATATTAAATCAAACTTAATCAATCATCCAGAGGCAAGGAAAATTATTCTTTCAAATTTCCATTCCAAATGATCTGCGGCTGCTATTTAATTCATAAAAAAAAATATTTTATTTTCGCCTATTTACTTATAGCTTCTTGCTTATAGGAATGATTAAAAAGAATTAACTAATGTAACACACTATTTTTTATACCAGTCTTATATCTATCTATGCAATAGGTTTAGAAGAATCGCTTAAGAAAACTTTTCTATTGATTCAACTAAGCGCATCAGCTATAGCAGATTTAAAGGATGTTTAGCGATGATGTCAAAAAGGATTTAGTCTATTTCAAAGATAGATAAATTTATAAAGAAATAATGTTCATTACAGCTTTTGTATGTGTTAAATAGCGGTGATTTAATTTTAAGCAGGGCTTTATAAAAATGCGAATATATCATTGAACTTCTAAGGGTTGGCAAAGGATATTAAGCTTGAAGGTTTCTTCAAGAGTACGATTTAATTTGCCTCAATTTTGATGCTTGAATGACATGTGAGGCCAGATATTTAAGATAAGCTTAGTAGGCAAAGGAATTATTACTTCGTCCAAATAGTCTATCAAATAAGAAATTATGCATGCACTAATCAAACAAGCAATACTTCGAAAGTTTGATTGAGATGATAAGGAAAGATGAGTGAGCAAGGTAATAACTATGAGAGGGGAATTCATAGTTGATATACTATATAGATTTTAATGGCAGAAGTCAAGTGTTGGACCTTTTCATTTCCCCAGTTCGCCTTTTATGATACTTTCAACACCTTTTAAAAAGCAACAATCAAATCCTAGCTAGCTATTCCTTTTCTGAAGTCTTAAATGACTAAATCGAGAATAATCTTTAAATGCTAAGATTTACAACAACAGACTTTAGGACATTGACTTGGTTTCGGCTAAAATTAATTGCCAGAGCTGGACTAAATTAATATTCTCTACAATTTAATTTTTCTTTGCATTTCAATTTTTGCCGACTAGATGATACACAATTCTCTAAAAATAGAGATTTGAATATGAAAATAAAAAGGATGATTATCTATAATACTTTTACTTCTTTCATCTGAATCTTTTCTAATCATTATAAGCAAATTATTTTCTTACTAGATTCTATTGAAAAGCATTGAAATGCAAGCAATCGTGTAGGATCTTGAATGACTTCACCTTATTATATTCTTCATTAAGCTTTGATAAGTATATAAAGAAAAGTAGCTATTAAGAATCTGTGAAAAGATCACAAACGAAAACAATTTTTCCTTCATGTTAATGTCAATGCATAGAAGAAATGGGTGAGAATATTAAATCAAACTTAATCAATCATCCAGAGGCAAGGAAAATTATTCTTTCAAATTTCCATTCCAAATGATCTGCGGCTGCTATTTAATTCATAAAAAAAAATATTTTATTTTCGCCTATTTACTTATAGCTTCTTGCTTATAGGAATGATTAAAAAGAATTAACTAATGTAACACACTATTTTTTATACCAGTCTTATATCTATCTATGCAATAGGTTTAGAAGAATCGCTTAAGAAAACTTTTCTATTGATTCAACTAAGCGCATCAGCTATAGCAGATTTAAAGGATGTTTAGCGATGATGTCAAAAAGGATTTAGTCTATTTCAAAGATAGATAAATTTATAAAGAAATAATGTTCTTACAGCTTTTGTATGTGTTAAATAGCGGTGATTTAATTTTAAGCAGGGCTTTATAAAAATGCGAATATATCATTGAACTTCTAAGGGTTGGCAAAGGATATTAAGCTTGAAGGTTTCTTCAAGAGTACGATTTAATTTGCCTCAATTTTGATGCTTGAATGACATGTGAGGCCAGATATTTAAGATAAGCTTAGTAGGCAAAGGAATTATTACTTCGTCCAAATAGTCTATCAAATAAGAAATTATGCATGCACTAATCAAACAAGCAATACTTCGAAAGTTTGATTGAGATGATAAGGAAAGATGAGTGAGCAAGGTAATAACTATGAGAGGGGAATTCATAGTTGATATACTATATAGATTTTAATGGCAGAAGTCAAGTGTTGGACCTTTTCATTTCCCCAGTTCGCCTTTTATGATACTTTCAACACCTTTTAAAAAGCAACAATCAAATCCTAGCTAGCTATTCCTTTTCTGAAGTCTTAAATGACTAAATCGAGAATAATCTTTAAATGCTAAGATTTACAACAACAGACTTTAGGACATTGACTTGGTTTCGGCTAAAATTAATTGCCAGAGCTGGACTAAATTAATATTCTCTACAATTTAATTTTTCTTTGCATTTCAATTTTTGCCGACTAGATGATACACAATTCTCTAAAAATAGAGATTTGAATATGAAAATAAAAAGGATGATTATCTATAATACTTTTACTTCTTTCATCTGAATCTTTTCTAATCATTATAAGCAAATTATTTTCTTACTAGATTCTATTGAAAAGCATTGAAATGCAAGCAATCGTGTAGGATCTTGAATGACTTCACCTTATTATATTCTTCATTAAGCTTTGATAAGTATATAAAGAAAAGTAGCTAATAAGAATCTGTGAAAAGATCACAAACGAAAACAATTTTTCCTTCATGTTAAAGTCAAACACTTACTTTTTGCTGATTGATTTATTTTTCTGTTGAAAATATCATTCTATTTTTGAAGTTAATTATTATTGCATATTTAGTTAATATTTAATTAAGTTTCTATAAGATTTTGGTCTTAAAACACTTTTTGAATTCTTAAATGTTTATCATTAATTTGAATTTATCGATATAATCCTACTCAAGTTTCATTTTAGATCGAAATTCATTTTCCAAATAGAAATTGAGTTATTATAAACACAATTTATTTTTTATCTCACGTATCATGATTGTCTATACAATTGAGTTGTACCTGCATGATGGGCTCAAAATCCTTTACTGATAATTCAACAAATAATGCATTTAAATTGTTAAGAGTATTTCATTATACTTTATCAACCATCCACTAAGTTTTAGTGCAAAAGAATTATGTCGCAGTTTTTTTAATCCCAATTTATAAATATCAAGGCACTTATTGCTCTATTTTTAACTTAAATTAGTATATTTAAGATTAATGATTTCAATTTCTATCTCTAAATACTTTTATAATTAGAGTAAAATCTTAAGTTATAGAAAATTACATGATAAAATATAGAGTAATTCATTTGAGATAATTTCACAAAATCACATTAAAATTAGGAAATTAAATTCAAAGCCTCTAGATTTGCTTTATATTTAACCTATTTTTATTATAATAATTTTTGTCTTTTATGAGAAATTTAAATTATCATTGAAATTAATTCTTTTAAATAAAGTTGAATAATTGCAATAATTAAAGAAACCACTTTTAAAATACTTAAAAATCATCAACATTATAACATTTATGTTTTAAATGGTGATTAGTAATAAATAGCATTTAAAGATGAATTTTATAGATTTAATAAAATGTTCCCCTCAAACAGATTTGATTGATCGGCAAAAATCGAAGTATGAATATCTGATTATATTTATTTGGCTGGCTTAAGCCCTAGTATTAATTTCCATACAGATTAAATTATAATAATTTATTATTAAAATCAGCTATAATAATCAATTTTATATGTAAGATTAAAATTATTGATAATATAAAAGCTTGGCAATACAGGTTAAAACTGCGAATAAAATTAGTATTATGATGTTAATTCTTAATTAAATTAAAATTATTAATCCTAACAATCTTAAAATATGCTCAATTTAAAATTACAATTCAAAACAAATTCAAATAAATTGTAATAATTAATCGCTAATATTTCAAAGAATAAAAGTTTTTAGAAAAAATTAAGAATTTGCTACCAAATTTAGATTGAATTTTTATTGTTTATATCTCAATTTCATCATTGATAAATCAAAATATTATTTCGTCCATAATATAAAAATGATTTATTGAATAGTAATTACATAAACTATTATTATATAAAATTAATTTAGGCTAACTGATTTACGAAATTTTTATATAGGATCATATTATCAAAATTATTATATGTGAATAATTTTCAAACAAGATTGTACTTAATATAACTGATTCTAGATAAAATTTATTTGTTTTAAATTGAATTTATTAAAACAATTAATCGATAGATTATTTTCACTGAAAATCCATTGCTTTTTATAAAATATTTAAATTTAAATCTAATTATTGATATATTTCATTTTATAAAATTAAAAATTTAGTAATTTAAAATTTCCTAATAATTTTCTTATCAATCATGACTTTCGTAGACATTAAATTCATCTTTTTGTTAAATTTATCAGATTGTAAATTTAACTACATATTGATCCCATTAAATATCTTTAATTTTGTATTTCTTTAGATTAAGTGTAATTCATTCTACTTATTTCAATTCAGCGACTATGCTCTCTAAATTGATTAATATAAAAACCATCGCTTAGATTTAGATTCTCTATACTTGAGAAGATTCTATGATGGTTCATTCTTACAATACTTTAAGAACTTTTGGATACTTTAAATGCATTTATTGAGAATATTTTCTTGCTTTTGAATTTACCAACATCTTGTATAATTGAAGGGAGATTTCTAATTCGTATTAAGATCAAAAACCTCTATCACTCATGAAAAACATAAATTTAATAGAAAGTTTCTTTTTATTTTCAGGAGATGTTATATTTTATAATCTTAATTGGACATTTGTTTATTGAAAGTGCCCAATTTGTATCAGTTTATCTTACTTAGATAAGATAGTATATTTAATTTTGATGTTGAAGATTACTTTAGTTTACTGGATTTAATATTCTACTTTCTAGAAAAGATAATTAGATTCTTGATATTGAGTTTATAAAATATAATATATTTTTACAAAATTTAAAATCTTTATACCATAGCTTTGCTTATTAAATCTATTTAAGGACTCAATTTTCAATATTTTCAATAAACTGATTAAAATCACAAAGATTTTTAAAAATTAAGTTTTAAAATTATTGAATTTATTTATTATTTCAAATTAACTTTATTTCTGCTTACATAGCTTCTTTTTAATATTTTCTATAAGGGCTGATTCAATCATTCCTCAATTCTTTTATTTAGACTATTAATCTTCGTATATTTTCTGATGTAAAATTATATTATTATCAAAATAGATTTAAAATGGGAAATTACAAAAATAAAATTAATAATTAAATTAATTATGGAATTTTAGTATTTTTTGATTTTATATTATCGTTTTAACTGATATTGATTTGAATTTGATATTTTAACAGCCAATAATTTGACTCATCGATAAATCAAATTAGATTTATCATATCTTAACTGTAGACCTTTTAAATTTAACTTTTAAAATTTTTAACTCTTGATAAATTAATATCTCTCTATACAAAATAGCTATGAAAAAATTTTCTAAGTATAAGATGTAGAGAAAAATTTAACGACTAACTTTCTTTCTTGTAGTATTCACAAAAAATTTTACCCCATCGAGATAAATCGATTTTAAATATTTTCCCAATCTCTTCTATCTCTTCAACCAAATTACTTGAGGACTTGGTCTAAATAAGTTTTTTGTGCATTTAATCAAGGTCTACATTTTATCTTCTTTGAGTCTTTCATCAGGAAATTCATACGCATTTTTATCGTTAAAATACACGAAATCATATGAATTTTTTTTTGCTTTCACTAAAATCGAAATATCTCTCTGATTGATTTTTTCCATGAATTATGAGTAGGATGGAACATGTAGCTTATGTTTTGATCTACATTATTCCTTCTAGAGTCAAGTCGTGAAAAAATCGCTGCCTGAGATAATTTCATTTCTTTTCAGGTACTCGATCAAATTTTGATGTTTGTTACATTGTAACAAACATCAGCTCTGGTCAAATGGACACAATTCCAAAATGGACACAAATTCCGGACACAAACTCCGGACACAATTCCAAAGTTAGATTTCAGATATCATCACTTATCTATCACTCTGAACGAAGATATACTCCTTTTTCCATCACAGTACAACTTTTTGATTATGAGGGGGTTCGAAAAAGAGGATTTCGATGTTTTCTCTCTTGGGTGAAGAGATATTGAAAAATTATATATGATAAATGATAGATCATAATATGCTCTTCATAAAAATCCTAAATTCGTTGCCTCAAGAATTTATATGAGTGATGTTTGTTACATTTAAAATTTCATACTTTATTTTCGATTTCAGATTTATTTTCGATTTATCTCTCTAATGTAATTAGCTACTGATTTGACTATAGGAGAAGAAATGTACTTCATGAGATAATCTGCTTAAGATTTGATTTGAGTTTTTCATCATCAAATTTGCCAAGCGAGGAAAATCTATTTCAATATTTCTCATCATTTTACAAAATCTTTGACCTTATTTTCAATTTATCTATGTATCCTAAAGGAATTTGTATTGGAATATATGCCCCATTCGATAGCTTAGGGTATGGGCTACAACTTCTACCCTACTCATCTTCCATGAATCTCACACTGAAGGAAGTTATTGAGGGAAAAGTAAAATTTCGATGCTCTGAACTTGACTTCAATAACTCTCTAATCTAATGTCTATAAATTTTCATATAAATATTCTACTTAGCTTATAGAATTTTCTATCAAAACATAATTCTATATTTTTTAATATCTCTTCACCCAAGAGAGAAAACCCCGAAATCCTCTTTTTCGGACCCCCTCATAATCAAAAAGTTGTACTGTGATGGAAAAGGTAGTATATCTTCGTCAAAGTGATAGATAAGTGATGAGGTTGAACTCTGCCTTTGGAATTATGTCCGGAGTTTGTGTCCATTTTAGAATTGTATCCATTTGAATTAGAGATGATGTTTGTTACAATGTAACAAACATCAAAATTTGGTCGAGTACCTGCAAAGAAATAAAATTATCTCAGGCAGCAATTTTTTTCACGACTTGACTCTAGAAGGAATAATGTAGACCAAAACATAAGCTACATGTTCCATTCTACTCATAATTCATGGAAAAAATCACTCAAAGAGATATATCGATTTAGTGAAAGTAAAAAAAAATTCATATGATTTTGTGTATTTTAACGATAAAAATGCGTATGAATTTCCTGATGAAAGACTCAAAGAAGATAAAATGTAGACTTTGATTAAATGCACAAAAAACTTATTTAGACCAATTCCTCAAGTAATTTGGTTGAAGAGATAAGAAGGAAGAAGTTTGGGGCAGAGAAATATTTCAAATCGATTTATCTCGATGGGGTAAAATTTTTTGTGAATACTATAAGAATGAAAGTTAGTCGTTAAATTTTTCTCTACATCTTATACTTTTAAATTTTTTCATAGCTATTTTGTATAGAGAGATATTAATTTATTAGGAGTTAAAAATTTTAAAAGTTAAATTTAAAGGGTCTACAGTTAAGATATGATAAATCTAATTTGATTTATCGATGAGTCAAGTTATTGGCTGTTAAAATATATCAAATTCAAATCAATATCAGTTATAACGATACTATAAAAATCAAAAAATACTAAAATTTCATATTTAATTTAATTTTTAATTTTTTTTTGTAATTTTCCATTAAATCTATTTTGATAATATTAAAGAAGGAGAGGAATTTTTTAATAGAAAATTATAAATAATCAGTGAATATTAAATATAAGTTTTCAAGCCATGACAATAGAAAATATAAATTCAACTATTCAAGTAATATAATAAAAGTTTAATACACCTAATTAAAATCTAAGTATCAGTTTTTTTAGCAGTTTCGTATATATGCTGTAAAAATAATTTATGTTGTATATTAAAGATTGTAATGTTTATAACTTTAAGCTTGATTTATTTCAAGAAAGATTAAAGGTAGGATTAAACATTATGAGTACAATTATTAGATTATTAAATTTCACATTCTGTTAAATCATTACTTTTGACTTCAGATTTTAGTTAATTCAACTGCTTATGCAAATTTATAGAATTTATTTATACTTAGTGTTTATTGTTTTTTATTTAATTCAAACATATCAACGTCAGTTTAAATTTAGCTGTTTCATCAAATGAATTATTATTCAATTAATATTAGTAAATTCAGAGGTTTTCTTCTAAAATTATCTAATTTGCATTAATTTCAAATATAAATTAACTTATAGGATATTTCACATGATGAAAACTATACTAGTTTTTAAATGAATTATCATTTACTGAATTTAATTACATATGCTTATAATTTGCAATTTTTATTTTTACTAATTAAATCATCAATATTGTTTAGTCTATTAAATTTATCATTGTTTAATGTATTCTTGTTTTTTTCCTTCTTTTACAAAGTAATTTTGATAAATTTAAAAGACTTTCTTTGCCAATATTCTTTATATTTAATTGTTTTATGATGAATCTTTTAGTTTTTTATTCTTTATATATGCTAATAAATTTATTGTAATTCCTTTTTTATTTTAGGTGTATATTTATGAGTATTTTATAATTTAATAAAATCAAACAACAATACTTCTAAGAAAAATAAAATTTAAGATTCAGTTTACATAATCCTATAACGTTGAAGTGTTAATTTTTACAAAAATTTTTTTTATGCTTGATAAATTTGGATTGATATCTTTTAACTTAATAATATTTTAAATTAAAAGTTTTTATGCTTAGATTACTGTAGTTACTAGGTTCTATGCTCAAATTTTTTTCTTTAATTTATTATGCTTTGGATTTATGTATTTAATTATGATATATAATTTGGAAAATAGATGATTATAAGAATTCAATCAATAATAAATGAAAAACAATAAGCCAATAAACAAAGTGGAAATCTAAAAAACGTTTCAGTGTCTTTCCATGTTCCTTTTAAGATGTCACCATTTGCATATTTTAATACTCCTTCACCACTCCCTTTAGCTGCTCTCTGAAGTCTTTGTCTGTTCACACCTCAACTCTTACCAGGTGCAACCCTGTAAAATAAAAAATTTAGATATGTTTTTTGTAACTTACATTTTAAGTGAGTGACACGGCATCTTCTGTTCAGTCATATCTCCATTTTCTACAATTTCTAATTAATTTCATTTCTAATTATCAAATTCTTATTATAAATTGTAAATATTAAAACTAGATAAATTAAAGTGATTTGTCATTTTTAGAATTTTTTCAAGGATATTTTTTTGCTTTTGCATGAATAAATTTTTAAACATTTATATTAATTATATGCTTAATAATAAATGAAGCAATTTGA
This sequence comes from Oxytricha trifallax, assembly GCA_000711775.1. NCBI lineage: Eukaryota > Ciliophora > Spirotrichea > Sporadotrichida > Oxytrichidae > Oxytricha > Oxytricha trifallax. The sequence continues at coordinate 46,991 of ARYC01017519.1, read as the reverse complement.
GCATTATTGCCTAAATAAGAGAGGAATAATTTGATTTAAATTAAATTTGAAATTAAATTGGAGATTTATAATAAAAAGATCTATAAAATTAGATTTAGAAATTAAAGTCATAGTAAAGTGAATAAAAAGTGCTTCAAATAAAATATAGATGAAAAGATAAACAATAGTCAATCATAGTTTTAAATGTAAGTGGGAAAACAATAAAACAAGACTGGTTAAAACAATAGTATAAAAGTAATTTAAAATATTTTTACTAAAATTATAAAAATTATCAGATTGTTTTTGCATCTTCTTTTTGGAAAACTAGATTGAGTAATGAGTAATCTCAAATTAAATTTAACATATCACTGTTTAATACTAAAATCAAACCATCAATTTTAGTCGTGACGTAAACGTATCTGAAGTGAGTTGACGTGGCAATCAATGACGTGGCATGTCCTGAACTTAAAAACTCCAAAAAACCACATCGCTCCCCATTCCACATCTCCCTGTATCGAGATGCATACGAGATAAGAGCCTGGCTATTGACCAGGAGTATCCCCCGCAGAGCTCGCAGAGATCTGCTTCCAGGAAAACTAGATTAAATTATTTAAAAAAAAGCAAAAAAATATAATATACTTTTATTAGGAATAAATAATTTTATTATATGCTGTTTACTAAAAAAGATATAGATACCATTGCAATTGATGAATTTTATGTTGGAAATATTTTCAATCGTATCTTGATTATAAGTCAATAATACTACTAGAGTTTCTAAATAAATTAAAGCAGCGAATCTATCACTTATTATTACAAAAATAGGAAAATTAAACTCATAAAACTGTCATTTATGAAGTGAAAAATTACAAATAACTAAAGGATAAAAAAGATTATACAAAATAAACAAATTTAATAGGTTGAGGAAGGCAATTTATTCTACTAATGATGAGATTTTTTGATCCTGTATTTTACTATTCTACTCTCGGCAAAAGCACTAATATTAAAAACAAATTTTGGATAAGTAAAATTATCTAAAATAACTTAAAATGTTGGTTACTTTATAACTTGCCTTCATAAATTCTTTAAATTTCAGCAAAATCATCAAAATACATTTAATGAGTTAGTAAAATATTAACAAAGAAAAATGAAGAATTAAATCTCTAAATTAGTTTGTTTCCTCTAAAGCTAAGAAACTAAAGAAATAAATTAATTCATTAGTAAATAAAAAGAGTAAAAGATTTAGAACATAGGGATTATAAAAATAAAAAAACAGCTGAAAAATAGTTAAAAAAATAAAGAAAAACGGAGCTTGAAATAGAAACTGGAAAAGATCTAAAGTATATAAGATGATGACGATGATAATTATAATTAATAAGAATCAGATAGTAAAAATGATGAAATAAAAGAGAGAAAAGATTACTCAAATATGATCAAGATACTAATCAGTTGTAGCAAATATTTAAATTAAAATTATTTATAACTATGCTAAAAAATTCTAAGGAAAATAATATATAAGTTTGGTATATTAAAATAATAATAAAATAAATACATTGAGTAATATTATATTTGCACAAAAGCATATCTTAATAAAGAATGTTATATTTTTTATTATTTTTAATGTTTGTTCAAGATCAACTTTTATGAAATGGTGAAATAAATATTTAAAATTAATGAAATTTAATATAATAAACTAGAATTGAAAAATAAAAATAATTTTTTAAGTAATTTAATTTTTAGAATCATAAATAACTAATTCCTTTTAATGAGATTAGTGCAGCCACAGTTATTGTTAACAAATAAAGCAAAAATTAAAGAATAAGCTTTGAGGGATTTAATTTAGAGACAGAATAATAACTTAAATGTAGTATTCAAAAGAAAAGATACTTTGCCAAGTCAAGCAGGCTCATAGAAACATAATTAATCTATTTTGAGAAGAAAGTTTTTAACTTTATTTTATGAAAAAATTCTAATGCCCAATTTCATAAAGACTAGATTAATCTGATATTGATATTATGCTTGACTAAGTGTTCTTAAGTTTAAAATTAAATTTGGAGATTATTCTGTCGCTATTTCAATATTTAATTGAAGCTAGTTTTATAAAAGGTCAAATTCTACTCTCATAAAATTTACGTTATTATAAAAAGGTTGAGACAACTTTAGATATTCATGATTCTAATCAAATTAGTTTAATCATCTTCAAAAGGCCTGCTATCTTCTTTGAATTAGATAATAAACGAATTCTTTAATCAGTTTGTGTCTTTAATTTGCTTATTAAGTGACTTCAAAAGTTATAATAAATATATTTTAAATGATACATACTATTGAATTATATAAACAGCTCTTCAATCTCAAGAAAAGTCCTTCAAAGAAAGTGGATTCTACCAAAATTTAACCGCTTTTATCATTCAAACTGAAGTAAACGGGGATTATTAATCTATAAAACTGGAGGGTCTTGAATTCTTAGTAGGAAGATATGCCAAATTTAAAAAAATAGTAGCTAAGATTTAAAATTTAATAGAAATTTTTCTAGATAGAGAAAGCTTTAGGTGGTTTGTAAAATGTCAGTAATTGATATTGTAAAATCTAGATAAAATTTCAATCAGATTGAAAAGCATGGAATTTACATTTTAAATTTTAAGTCTTTCTTGAAAATAGTAAAATGGCCTAAATGAATGATCTTAAGAACTATAATTACAATAAAAAAAGCATAAGTGTTTCCAAAATAAGTATTGAAAAAATTAATTATACTAAAAAAACAATTATATTAGTGATTGAAAGGTGTTTTACAATGGAAACTTGCCTTTTGTTTGTGAAATTAAAAAAAATATAATTTAAGTGCCTCTAATCTCTCAAATTAAGATAAAATTTATGTGATAACTTTAAATAAATGTGGAAATAAGATCCTATATTTAATGTGAATGAGAAGTTTGCTGATCTTGAGAATGAGTAAGATTTTACTTATTGTAAGGAAATTATGATAAAGTTATTAATAAATAGGCATATACTATTTATTTAATTAATATAATAATCCTTAATGTCATCTGCGTTTAACCTTCATGGCGAAAGGCTTTACTTTTACGTACATCTTATTTAATTTAAGCTATTATTAAAAGAATAAATCATGATTCTCCTTCTAACTGATAATTGAGCTTTTAAATTTGTAGAATTAATACTGAATAATTATATCTTCAATTTATTTTGGTTATGATTCGTATTTGTAATTGAAAAATAGTTTAAATACAAGTTCTATGGAAAAAGTCAGAAATTTATTTGTACCATGTGTGAGAACAGTTGAAAGATTATTTCTTCTTTAAATGATAACATGATTAGTTCTAGGAAACGAGAAAAGATAAATATTTCTTATATAAATATCAAATTATGATTTAAAGGCATAATTTAAGAATAATTAATTATTCATTTTCTTTAAAGCCCTTCATATAATTTATTATAAATATTCATGAATTATAAAATATTTTTATATTTTTTCTTGATAAAAAAATTATGACTATTTCTTTTAAATACTTCAATTTGGGTTATACAATTCATGATAAAGAGATAAATTAATAATTACTTATAGATTTTTAGTGAGTATAACAATATAAATATTTCCAAATCATTTATATTTTTTTAAATTAATCTGCATCTTAATCAAATTTAACATTTTATTATAATTATTTATTAATCGAAGAGTATGGCTATAAAATATCCCTAAGTAAATTTATAATTGACTTACATTATATCAATCTTTATTTAATGTAATTTTTGGAGAAGCTTCTAACTTTACATATTAAATTAAGTGTATTCCCAATTAGAATAAACACGTCACCAATACTTGCCTTAATCCTCTAAGAAAACTGAATGATTTCTCCTAAGCATAAGAGGCATATATAGTTTTAAGAAATCAATCAAATAAGAACTAAATTTAAGGAAAGTGCTTTCACTTTCAAATAGATATATCTTTAAAATTAGTAAACTAAGTTTTGAGAAGAGGTAATAAGTTTTTTCGGATAAATTTATGAATGACTTAATGATTTTACCAGATGACGCAGGATATTTAGACGACTAGTTCAAATCCATAAGATCTATAATTTCTAACACAACTAAATTATGAGTTTAAAGTTTAGTAAGAGATCAAGGCAACTAAAATCATAAATTCCTTAAGTGGTGGATGATAAAGAAGAAACATCTAAAAATGGATTAAGTAACCCAATAAATTCTAAATTCTCTGTAATATTTGTAGGGTAGTGAGAAAAGAATAATCATTTTAAAATATTTAAACATTTGGTACTCAAAATTCCCAGAGATCTAAAATTAATGGAAAGATCTTATATGTCGAGCTATATAACATGTCATAGATTGATGCTTATTTTGGAAATAAGCAGAAATTTCTAGAAGCTTTCAATGGATAACATGAAATTTTTCTGCTATTAGATAGACTTTATGTTTTATAAACAGATTAAAAAAGATATTAAAGATTAAAAAAAAATCCTAGAAGTATGCATAAAGCATTAAATACTTTTCAAGTAAGGTAAAAAACAGTAAGAAAGACTTTGCATGTTCAAAATCTTTATGGAATTTACTTTATGGGATATGAATTCTGCTTGAGTAGTTAGAAAATTATTTGCAATAATAAAGGGATAATAGCAATTGTTTAAAGACAATTAACGATTGAAATTATTCTATAATATATTTTAATTTCAATTAATATTCAATAATATTATTTTATTAAAACGACATTTTTAAAAATAATAAAAATATATTAAAAAAAGAATAAATATGAATTAAAAATGTTAAAAATATAATTACTTTTAATATTCCAATTAAATGAAAATTAAATTTATTAATTTTAAAATACCTATAAAGAAATATTTAAAAGGTATTCTATAAATTTAATGCAAATTTATTTATAACACTCCACCTATTTAATGTATCACTGAAAAATGAATGAAAAGTATGCTTTATATATTTTAGTAGCTAATGTAAAAGATTTCAACAACTTATTTATATTATTTTTAAGAACAAAAAATTGATATGAGCAATCAATATCAAGTATACTCTCCTATGATCTCAAGAAGAGTTTTATTCAAAAATTAAATGAACATTTTAACTCAAATTGACTTAAATTCTTTACAACTAATTCTAAAAACATTTGAAGGATTAATCTATGCCAAATGACTTTGGCTTTTATTATTCATTAGTTGAGTTTTCACTTCAGATTCTCCTAAAATATATTCCGACACTGTGAAACATGATTCTATAAAATCTCATAACAGACACAATCGATAAATGGAAAAGCTTCGTGATACCTATTATTGATAAAATACCAAACAATAGGAATTATGAAATGTTTTTAAAATCAAAACTGCCATTATTTTAATAAATGTAAATTTAATCATAATATCGGAATTAATAAATGAAAGAAAATGGGGTTTAAACGAAATAAGTATATGAGTAACAGTGAGATTTTTTCATGTTTAAATAAAAATAAGTTTCTTAAGTTGGTATAAACATTTTAGTTTTGCCTATCATATGTGAGAATTTAAAAGTTATTTATTCTTTAAACACTTATTTGGTATTTTGTTTTATTTATTGTGAATTCTCAAAGTTAGAGTATCTCTGATTGAAAATCCTAAGTACAAAACGGAATTAGTTTCAACGAATTTAATCAGAGTTTTTTATTGATTGATATGAGTTAAATAAAATTAAGTGATAAATTAAGATAATTATTATTACTTACAGATATATTTTAAAGTAGATGTGTTGCTTAGCCAGAGAGGTTCTCGCTTCTCCATTTAGTCTTTGAATAAATTTAAGTATTATTTTCAAATATATAGTTTTAATCTGTTAATTTATTATTAATCACAATTATTTATTTTCAAAAATAAATGATCTATAATCGTCCCCCATTAAATGATTTAAATAAATATGGGAGGTACTTTAAATTAATATGATCCAAAACAAGGTAAATCACTTTTGATATTAATATTTTAACTATTATTTATAAAATAGATAATATTAGGAGATTTAAGATCAACTTATTATAATTAATTAGGTCTTGAGAAGAAAAACTTAATAGTAAATAATCTTCTCAAATGATATGACTTGACTATTTGAAAATCTAAGAATTTACTTGGAATAGAAGTAAACAAAAGATTAAATGAAAAGCAAAAAAATCATCAAAAGATAGTTAAACACCAAGTTTAATTTTAATATATAAAATAGAAAGCTAAATTTTCTTACAAAGTTATAATGCAATTATTAATATCTTAGCTTTCAAAAATCTACTAAAACGACAAATTAATGCTGAATTAATATATCTACAAGCTCAACTCTTATTGAAAACTAACCTCTTAAAATTAAAAAATATAAATTAATGCTCCTTTAAATAACGAAAGGAATTTGCTATAAAGGCGTAAAGCTCTAGAACCAATGGGATAAATTCTAAATTGAAAATAAATATTATATAAAAATATTTATAAAAAATTGAATATAACATACATTAAACAGTTTTTGGAATATATAAATTAATTTAGCAACAATAGATCTACCTGATTATTATAATCATTCAGGTTTGAGATGTAAGTTAAAGATTAAACATTAACTATACTAAATATAATAATACTTTTTTAATTAAGATAAGAACAAAATGATAAATCATTATTAAAGCTAGTTGGTTTACTAAGGGAAACATAGAAAATCAAAAATAATAATAATAATTAATCCACATCGGGGCTTGGAGGCACCCGGGATATGAAAGTGATTAATTCACTACATAAAGAATAAAGCTCTTTATATATCAAACATGTCTGTTTGTTTAAGCGAAAACTGAGTCTTTATCATTTTCTTTTGTTGTTTGGTCTTCTTCTTCTTTGCTTGTTTCCTCTTCTGCCTCCTTTCTTTCCCTTATTTTTTTCCTCTGTGCACAATAATTATATTGTTGCATTTGTCAATAAATTTAAATTGATAATCAAAGTTCTAAATTTTTATAGAAAAGTTAATATCTTTTTATTAGATTAGACTTTTAAGTCTTGAGGTAATGATTTAGGTTAAGTCACTCTTCATTAAATGACAGTTCTTTTGCGGCCACTTAAAGTTAAATTTTATTCTGTTCTTATAAGGTTCTTTCTCTGCGTTTCCCAATATACTTATTTTTTTATTGGCTCCAATGTTCTTTAGTAAGACTAGCTCTGTTTGTTTTAATAAGCCTACTGCATCTTTGTCGATTGAAAGTTGCATTGAATTTATGTATCGCTCTTGCCAATGAAGGATCTCAAAGCTAGGTATGCTTGCGACTCCATCTTATCAATGGAGACAGTGAAGTTGCTCAAATTCTAGTATATTTACGAGTTAATGGCTTGAACCTAGACTGACACAATTGTTTTTCTTGTATCTATTCAATCTTATAGTTGAGCTTTAAGCCCAGTATTAATTCCCGATAAGCTTTAAATATTAATGATAGTTGAACTTTATTCAGCATATTAATATTTTATTTTCTCGGTTTATCTTAAGGATCTGGTCCTACTATTATTTTAATTTTAGTCACGTTATCAATAGTCATATCTATTTGCAATTAATTTCCTATTTTATAAGTATTGAATCCTAAATTTAAACTAATAATTTTCCATACTCTGAATTTGGAGCATTCATTGCTTTCTTAATTATTTTTCGAGAAGTTCTATTCCGTCATATGATTTATCGATGTAGACTTCTCTCTTTTCATCACTCGAATCAGAGTCACCATTGTCATAGTCATAGATAAATATCATTTTTAATAAAAAATCTTTACTTTTGTTAATTACTTTTTAAATATTATTCAATCTCATCTCTAAGTTAATTAATATTATTTATGCCTTTCTTTAAAAGCAATTTTCACTTCTTCTTACTAAGCTGCTTTCTTTTCTGAAATGAAAGGCTTTTGCAAAGATATCTAAACTAACTGTAATGGAGTGATGGTGATGCTCTGTTATCTCTGTCTCTGAATAATTTTCTCTAGTTGATATAATTATAGTATCCATAATTAGTAGTGGATCTCGCGGTTGTCTTTTTTAATCAATAGCTATCATATAAAAAGCTAAAAATTGGTTGATTGAATTTAAGTAAAGCTTTATGAGTCTTTTTGTTATGAAAATCAAACTTTACAGTGAATACTATACCGACTCATCTTTCATATCTTTAATTATTTCTATAGTTATTAGAGAGAGTATTTTAATTATTTGTTCTCTTTTAGAGAATTGATAAAATATTTTTCAACATTGTTCAATTAACTCATTCTGTGTTTTTGATTTTTGTATAAATAATTATATATTCCATCGACATTTAATAAGTAAAGAGAGAAAAGGAAATAATTAATAAAATCAAACTTGAACTAAAAGAAAGTGTTGTCTTGATATGAATTTAAAAACGAGTCAACATTGAAGAAATGGTAGTAAACTGTTGTGCTAAAATATTTTTTTATTATACAGATTAGTTTACAAAGTTTCAATCTAATTAGTTGATGCATTAAATTTATGATGCTAATAATATAATTATGACGCATAGTCTTAAGTAAATCAAAAATTTCATTTTTATCAATATAAAACATGAATTTTTTAAATTGAAAAATTGTTTAAATTAATTATTTATAAGAAACATAATTAACTTATAATTCTCTAAATTATAAATAAAATGGGTTTATATCTTTAAAGTCTTATTCAACCAGGTAGAGAAGTTTAAACTTTTGGAATTATTTCAAAACTAAGTAAATAGCTTCTCATATATTTTCAAGTAATTACTCAAACTTCTCAATTTACTTATACTAATAAATTTTAAAACCAGAGAATTACAAGTTTATTCAAAATTTAGTAATTTAAAACAGTGAGAATTGAGATTTAAGATTTCACTCAAACTAAGAAGCATTTTTAATTTCATTTATTATATTTGAAACTAATTTTAAATGTGGATTTCCTCGTTGAAGTACAATTGATTTTAGGAATGTAAAAATTAAAAGACCTAAAAATACATAATAAAAGTTATAAATATCACAAAATATGAACATTATTTTAAAGTTTTTTATATTTTATCTAAAGCTTTTTTTATTCACATTTATTTATTTTTTTGCCGTCTATTAATAATTTTTTTAAATTATTACCTAATTTATTGTATTTTATCTATAATTACTATTTGATATCTTTTTTAAGATTTTAGATTACATTAAGAAGTTAATACAAGGAAATTTCTGAAGTAAAAGATTGTAAAATATTTGGAATGCAAGGATAATAATAGAAAAAAAAAACATTATTATAAATATCATCTGTGTAATAAGCAACAATAGCTTTTATTCTTATGTATGCTTAAGTATAACAATCAAAATTATAATATGGATTATTGCATCTCGTCCTCTTTCATGGCTTTCCCTTTATTAATGCTGGTCTGCTCACCTTATCACTATCTTAGTCTTTGTAAGACTGCTCATTCATTCACGAGATGACTGAAGTGCACATTTTTTGCTTTAGAATAGAAGTAGTTGTACTTGCTGATATATATTCCCTCTCGCTGCGCCATAACATGGGTTTCTATATATGACGTTTCAAGTGCTGAGTGGGAAGACAATTCTGTACCATGTATTTATCTAGGCATTCTTCTTACACTTTTCATCTAAAAATCTCTTGTAGCAGGTTTCGAACACCATCTTACCGTTATTACTCTGAGCTTCTTAAATCTTCGGGTGCTGGGAATGGTTCCATGTCTAGTCTTGAGTAATCTCACCCAAATAGACTAATCTTGAGAGCTAGTATAGGGATTAGGCTTTTGGCATTTTCCAATTTTCACCATTGCAATCGGAATGGGGGTAAACCACGGATTAGTGGCCAACAAGGAACTCCACTCTACAAAGCAGGCGCTATCTCACGACGGTGTAATGTCTTATTCATATATCTACTCTGGTAGCTGAGATAATTAAACATTAATGTTTCCCAAAAAGACATTTGAGTTTCCCAAGTAATCAAATAAATAATAGGAAAAATAGACAATTATAAATATTTGATTAAGATTAATAAGCATCCTTATTGTGACAAACAAAAAATGGAAATCTAAACACAGTTTCATCATCGAATTAATTAATGCTAATTGGCGCCTTATCACCTTCTGAGTTGTCATTGCATATTACTCTTTCAGTTCTACTTTGAAGTTTTTGTCTTGCGCGCCACTTTTGCTTTTACCAGCAGCTTGGACTTCCACAAAAATATAATTTCAGATATTTATTATGTAACTTACATTATTTGTGAGATACTCAGAGCCATCATCTTAGACATTTTTCCTTTCTTTATTAATCTTAATCAAATATTTAAAATAATCTATTTTTCCTATTATTTATTATAAATGATTATTACGCATTTCATTTTCTCTCCAATCAATTCGGTTTAGCCTGCCAATTTCATGAACCTGCTGGTTCATTCCATTTTTTACTAAGATCCTTCCTCTATGTTGTAGTTCAAGGTGTCTTGTTCGATTCTCATTCTTTTCAAAGGATTTCAATGACGATGCAAAGATCTTACTAATAGGGAGGAGAAGGATAAAAAACCAATTTTAGTGTGCGCGCTGTCAATCTGGTACTTCAGATTACCTATATCAATCATCAAGCCAAGAGATTAGGATCAGATGCCAAGAAAGTTGAAGTTGATAAATGTTTGGGAAGCAGTAAATATACACGACACTCTATTGCTACCACTCTCTCAGTCCTGCTCTTTTCCAAACGGTCTCAGCGCAAATGAAGTTGCTACATCATGCTCCTCTCTTTCACAATGCACTAGGAGCTGCTCAACATACACTAACACTAACCCTAGCTGCCAAAAGAGTCACACACACGTATTTTCGGACTAGCTTGAGATAATTATATGAATGTTAGTTCATGCAAAGTAATTCGTACTCTTTGGTAGCCTTGTGATGTTGATGAGTGTAATGGAGTAAATATTGACGAATATTACTTCTATGCTTCAACAATGATTCATCCAAATACCATGGCATGCAGAGGACTCACTCTGGGTCTTAAGAGGTGGTAACCACCTTCGAAATTGCTAAAGATGCCTCTGTTCAACTCATCAATACGGAAGGTATACTAATACACTGGATTCACTATTTATGGTAGTTAGAAATAAGTTTTAAGCATACTTGATGTTATTAAAGTTCTTAATACTAGTACTAATAATTTGGTTGCTTGTTAATTATTGATAAAATTAGGCTTATATATATTTTAGTACTTAGTGATTAAAACGAAAAGCAAAAAATATCTATAGTAATTAATTTAAATTTAATTTATTTTAGAATTTTAACGACCACCTTTTTCAAATTAATTTTTTTTACTCTATTGTAAATTTTTAATTTTTGTAGATAATTACTCCGAAGTTCTTCATAAATTACTTTAAACTTGATTATTCTTGTTTGATCTCATTTTACTATTGTGTACTACTAAATGAAATAAATAACTTCATTTAAAGATTTTATCTTATAATTACATTGATTTTGTAAAGTAACTTAAGAACAAACAATTGTTCATTTATATAAAATCTAGGCTTTTCACTAAAAACAAAATATATTATTCACTTAAATATAAATATTTTATGTAATTTAATCATTCCAGCTATCTTTAATTTTTTTATAAAACTATTGGGATTAATAGATAAGGTCAACTGAGAATTAGAACCTTTTAATGAAATGTATTTCTGGTTGAGAGTAACGCATTAATTAAATCAAAGAGGAGTAAATATTTTAAGTTTGTTACTATCTTGAGATGTGAATATATTCAAACACAAAATAGATGTTAACGAAATCATCAATTCAACAGATGAGGATTCATTTAGTCTTATATATCAAATAAAATTAAATGAGGATCAATAAGTCTCCCAGTAAATTTCTCTGATACTTTTTAAAAATTCCTTTTACTAAATAATGGCTTCAAGACAAAGTTACTATTTTTAGAATAGTTATTGGATTTCAAGAGTTATAAAAAGAAGCTTATAAAGCATTCTTACATTCCTATGTTTTAGTAAAATGTAGTTCCTATTATTTTTCATTAAGAATTTATAAACAAGTCATCTTTCTAGAGATCTTTCTCAATTAATGCGTTTATCCAAGGGAGATATATTTTAAATCTATGAAATTCTTGTTGATCCTTTGATTTTGAGAATGTTTTTAAATTATGCTTAGTGTTCTGGTTAGTGGGCAAGTTGTATTCATTTATATTAAGCATAGAATTAAGCTGAAATTTGACTTTATCTTTAAAAAATGTCTATCAATAATTTATAGGTGAGAACAAGAACCTTAGAGAATTATATCCTAAATGTACTATCTGATAGTTTCAAATCAGTAAGATACTTTAACTCAATTAAAAATAATAATTATATTTCAATAGAAATATGAATAGTAATAGTATATGAAAATTTTATATTAGACATGAGTAGTAGTAAATAAATTAAATTAAAATTATCTTATAAATTTGTTTCCGTTCTCTATTAAAATTAGTTAAAAATAATTTCAAGTAAACTAATTTGTAAGAAATCAAAATAATTAATATGATAATCTAAGACTAATTGGTTACAACAAAGACATAATTAAAATGGAAAATTAGAAGTTTATAAGTAGTAACGCTTCTCTAAATAGAGTAATAATATTATATATAATATTCACCATAATTCTATTAAAGGTTAAAATAAGAAAGTAAGTAAACATCAAGTTAACAAACAGACTTTCAGCAAATTAAACAATAAAGAATTTGTTAATCAATTACAATAACAACTAAAATATTAATAAATTACAAAAAGTATAAAATAAGATCAATAAAGTATAAATATATTGGCTATATTTAATTTGAAATCAACTTAAGCTGTAAAGCCTGGAGGTATAAAAATATTAGGGAAAATATACAATTATAGGCAGTTAAATTAACTCATTAAAATAAAAAGAAAAAGTTATGGAAAAAATAAGTGACAAAATTTAATATAAAATATAATTGCTAAATTAATCAAACAAATTTATCATACAACATATAAAGTTATAAAACAAAATATTAAATTAAATGAAATATCTTAGTTTTAAAAATATATTAGATTTAAATTTATACTTCTAAATGAAGATATTAATTATTGATTAAATCAATATGCCAAAAATAAATAGTAATCAAAGAAATATAATTCCTTAAACCATTTCAACATAAGCATAGAATAGATGAATTTACATTGTATTAAAAATATGGTTAAAAATGAGTAAATTATAAAAAATATTAAGACAAATTTTTTATAAAATGCATTAAAATATAATGAATTCAAAAATCAATTATTAATTTAACTATATCTTTGTTTAGACCGGAATCAAAACAAAAATATAAAACATGAAAGAAAAAAATTTGTTATCAAGCCTAACTCAACCGATATTTTTGTTATAAAATATTATAATGTAATTCAAAATATTACAAGATTATAGAGATATAATTTCTTTTATACATTAATTAAATACCTACTTTAAAAATTATTTACTTATTTTCAATTTTAATTCCATTCCACCAATATTTATTATTGATAAAATACATAAAAATAGGAAATTGTAGATCTTTTCAAATAAAATTAAATAAACCTCTAATACAACTGTCATGTTTTTGATTAGTCTATACTTTTAATTTGGATTATTAATTTAAAAAAATTGATTTCATTAAAGAGTATATTGGTTCATTGGTTCACAGATTGTACTGTAAATTACCCTATAAAATGTTAAAAATCAAGAATAGTCTAATCGAAAATGGTACATTGGTTCACAAAAAAAAGAGATGTACCAAAAACTGAATGTACCAATAAACCGATGTACTGTTTTGATCAATGTGATTTTTTAGAACGGTACACACAATACAAAACCCGATTAGTGACTCCCGAAGATGTGATGTGTAATGTGTTTTAAGTTTTTATTAATTAAATCGCGATGAGTGTTAATGTCTGAACCGCCTAATCTGAACCACTCCGCCTCCCTTGCGCCAAAACCGCTTAATGCTTTTCTCGTCAGTGCATTAGACTCCGACACGCCGTATCGTACCTGATCTATATCGTCCGTGCCGCTGTGGTGTATTGTTTTAGCATTATATGGTGTACGGTGTAGCAGTGCTCTAGTCAAATGCTTTGCATCATACAAACAGGGAAACTAGAATGGCGCATATGAAAGTAGCCGGGTGTTACCACAGCGGCACGGACGATAGAGATCAGGTACGATACGGCGTGTCGGAGTCTAATGCACTGACGAGAAAAGCATTAAGCGGTTTTGGCGCAAGGGAGGCGGAGTGGTTCAGATTAGGCGGTTCAGACATTAACACTCATCGCGATTTAATTAATAAAAACTTAAAACACATTACACATCACATCTTCGGGAGTCACTAATCGGGTTTTGTATTGTGTGTACCGTTCTAAAAAATCACATTGATCAAAACAGTACATCGGTTTATTGGTACATTCAGTTTTTGGTACATCTCTTTTTTTTGTGAACCAATGTACCATTTTCGATTAGACTATTCTTGATTTTTAACATTTTATAGGGTAATTTACAGTACAATCTGTGAACCAATGAACCAATATACTCTTTAATGAAATCAATTTTTTTAAATTAATAATCCAAATTAAAAGTATAGACTAATCAAAAACATGACAGTTGTATTAGAGGTTTATTTAATTTTATTTGAAAAGATCTACAATTTCCTATTTTTATGTATTCTATCAATATTTATATTTATTTATCTTCCAATTCAATTACATTCCAGCAAAATGTATTAAATAAATTTAGAAATATGATATTTAATATAAGTTTGTTATAAAAATTCATAACAAAACCAAAAATTATACATTTTTTTAATGTAAATTTATAATGTTTTAGTGTTAATGGGCGGGTGGAGGAATTAATTTGAGCTTTCGAAAAGCGTCTGTATTTGGTTGCCATTCTTTAAATATTCAGAAAATAACAATTTACGTGCTCTCAGTAGGAGTAGCATAAAAGTTTTCATAAAAATAGTAATTTTAAATATTAGTAAGAAATCAATTAATCAAGGCTTAAAGATTTATTTAATTATTAATTGTCTCGATTATGAAAGATATACTGGGGCTAAGCGAGCAAGATAGTAAATAGTTTTTACTTCACCCTTTTAATTTTCAATTGAGTCAGTCAACTATTCACGTAAATTGCAGGAGGCAAGTTCCGTAATACAAATATAATGCTTATATGTCACCACAACAATGAAAATTAATTAAATTAATGTTGTTCTCGGAGATTTGAGTACGCCAAGATCCTTATAATAAAATTTAATTAAATATATTGATTTATTAAACTTATCATTTGTCAAATTATAGATTATTAGCATGTTTCAAAATTGTATATCCTTAACAAGCAGTATATATCTAAATTAGCTCGATACAAAATCATAAAGAAGATGTATCTTTTAAAATCTTCTATAAGTATTTTCACACACTTATATTTTATGACCAGGGTTTTGGGGTATAATTCAGTATTAAAAGTAATAAAGTTAATAGTCCTCATTTTATTGAAATCTTTGACAATTGAAAACATGTACACTATCTTAGGAATAATAAATTAAAAAATTTCGTGTAATGAAAGAGATAATTCTTTTAATTACAAGAATTGACGTTGATACTTGATTGATTTCGCTGACTAGGATTTAGCAATGCACAAGCTAAAGTTGATGACTTTGATACAGTTTTATGTATATTTTAATAATCTTTTTATCATTTGAGATTAATTGAAAAAATGTGATGGACTACAAGGACATTCCTTAGTACTTTCAAAAGGATGTTAGATTTCAAAATAATTCAATAATTCGGAAAAGTCATCAGGGTGTTAGTTAGAATAATAATTGCTTTAAAAATAATAAAGATAACCTTTTCTAATTAATTTTTACAAGTTTAATGATGATTGATTTAATTTCGGTTAAATTAAGGTCAATACTTATAGATATAATCATTTAATTGGTGATATTTGTAAATTCTATCAAAGTTGATTAGTAGAGATTCATAATTATAACTTTTAAATTTGTTAATAAATATTTCATTAATTGCTCATAATAAAAATCTCAAGATTTTCTCCATTAAATTAGTAACATGTTTTATTGCAGTTATCTCTTTTAAAAAGATTTGTAATAAACTTTTACTTAAGTGTATTAATGAATGTTCATGATTCTTTGAAACAAAATATTCTATTTTAATGAAAAATTTCTCTTAAATAGTTACATGATCATCTTTGTCATTATGCATCACTATCAAAATTCAAAAGAGATACAATCTTTCTTTATTTTAGAAACTTTTCTTAATAGATTCGTTGTTTGCCTTAAAAATAGTCAACGATATTTATATCTTTTTAGAATATTGCGAAATAATTCTTTTTTAATAAGAATGATTAAATTACTACAAGTTTACTTGTAGAAACTGGTTATTAAATTTGGTCCTCCCAAAAATCAAAACAAAATTTATTTTTAAAAAATGATAAAAAATAAAAAGGCTTAATATTTTTACAAATAAAAATAGAGATTAAACTTTTTTAATTTTTTTTCATATTTTATAGATTAAAAATTTTTTCTGATTTCCTCCCTAATCTTTTGTTATTTTAAACTTATGTAATACTCTTAAAACTGCATTAATCTATTTTTATCTTAAATTTTTAAGGGAAATTTAGTCTAGAAATGAGTAATAAAACTTTTATAAAGTGGGATATATAAAACACGCCAAATTATGGTTAAGTGGAATTAGATATGATGCATCTTTGTTAAATGAATAGTTTGCTTCCTTGTAGGAACAATTTTTTAATTTTTGGAGATCTTCATTTCTTAAATAAATATTATGAATTTAAAGTTTAAGGCTATTGTTATATTTTGATTTTAATACATAGTTGATAATTGAATTCAAGGGATAGGTATAATTAGCATTAATTTTCTTATAAGTCTGGATCTTTTGCTTTAGTTGAACAATTTGCCAGAATATTATGACAAATACGAAATTTTATTTGCTTATATTTAAATCTCAATTTAAAATTAATATTTCGTTTAGAAACTTGATACAATTGTAGATCAAAGTGTGTCATAAGTACTTACCGTTATGTTCCTGATGGTACACCTTAAATTTTAAGTGTATTTTTCTGATTTTCATACTTAGAAATTTGACTTGGATATATTTTTGTGTATAGAGGAAAATACACTAATTAGACTAGCATGCCCCATTTGATTTAGATTAGTTTTTGGTCAAATTATACAAAGTGCATTATTTAATATATATCAGGGCAATGATAATATAAAACATCAGTGGCAGTAATAACACCGTAATTATACAACTTTCCGCCCTCAGATTTTATTGCTGGTAGTCTCTGAAAAGATGATGATTTTGTGCAATATAAATACCTTATTCTGATGGTGCCTATCTCATTAAATTAAGACGTCGCCATTCCAATCTGTTTTTCTAAACTCACTTACTTAAGAATTCTAAGAGATGCAATTACTGCTCTTACCAATACTGGAGATTACATCTATCGTTACATGAATACAAACGACAACTACAACGCATTCCTTAAAGTAGATGCCACTAACGGTATTTTTAAAAAAAGTATATCAATCAACTTCTACATTGCTAAGTCAGATGTTTACTATATTGACTCAATAAAAATATCATTTAAAATTAGCTATTACTGTACCATTACTGCTCCTGATTTTTTTTTTTTATTATTCAGCTGAATTATATTACATATTACACTTTTTTAAAATTGACGACAAATAATCTCAGTCAAATCGGTCAAGTTAGTCAAATTAGTGTATTTTCCTCTATAAACAAAAATATATCCAGATTTTATTTCCATGTAGGAGAATTAGAGAAATACATTTAAAACTAACGGTGACCATCAGGAACATAACGGTAAGTACTTATGACAAACTTTGATCTACAAGCCTCTCTATTTAGAGGCAGTTAAATTTATTTAAATTGAATTTATATTTTATTGTTCAATTTCCCTAATTCAATTCTGTTTCAACAATATATATCCTTTGTATTCGTTCCATCACAATCTCCCATTATCTTTCTTTTTTCATATTTAAAATTTGTTTCGAATTTGAATGGTTGTAGTAAATAACTGTGGAAAATTCAAATGGAAAAGTTGTTTAAAAATTTAATCGCTATTAAAATATAGGGTTATTGATTCATGATTTATAATTTTAAAAATTTTAATTACTAACTTTTTTTATACTTATTATATTAAATTTGGAATTCTATGTAATAGCATTTAATATTCATTATCAATATCTTTACAGACTTACAAGTCCCCTCTTTGTGTAGTATTGCTAAGCACCTGTAATTTTTCCAGATAGGATTACTAAGAAAAATATTTTTAGATTTATTTTTGAAACTTACATTTTATGAGAGTGCACAATCTCCAAAGAATACTTTCTAATATATTTAATTCTTTATAAAATGTATAAATTATAATTAATCTTATGAAAATGAAAAAAATATTTAGTGCTAATAATTTGTAGCGATATAGCAGTATATGTAAAAGAGTAGGGGAAGAATTCCAGATTTAAATGTTTCATTAGAGAATTGAACAGCAAAGAGGTAGCTTGCATGAATTAAGTTGCTTGGTGAATTTTTGCTTAACTCATTATAAATCTTAAAGCATACTTTCTTCTTGATAGTTTTTTACTATCGAATTAAATTTGTAGTTTTTTTCTTAAAGATTCACAGATCAAATAAATAAAAACTATTCTCTTTTAGTTTTGTAATTAAAGACGAATCTATTTTTTTTGATTTTGTGTTATGTTTTAAATGAATAATAAAACTAAACTTAAAATTCAAATAAAGGAAAAGTAGAAATTTTATATATATTTAGTTAGTTTTATTTAATTATTATATTTAATTGTTCTAAGGCCAGCTAGATAAGTATAATTAGATTTCTTTTTTCAAGTCAAGTCTTGCTAGTTAGTCCTTTTTGGAATTTCATGCTGTTTATTAAAATTAATCTAGTCTCGCTCTTGCATTTTCTAAGGTCTTTTGCATGAAATATTTTAAGTTCTAAATTTATATTATCATCAAATAGATACAAACAAAACTTTAAGCTGTTCACTAGAATTAATGTCAATTAAATTTTTTATTCCTAAAGAAAGAAGGATAATTTATAATTTAAATTACAGACAATATTATGTCAGTACTAAAAATATAAAAATTTAAGAGAAAATCAAATTGAAATTTCCCCTTCCATTTTTCAATAAAAACATCATTAATTCTTTAAAACTTAATATTTAAGGTGAAATTTAACAAATGATTATAGAATAAAAATATTTAAATATTTCCATATTTATAAAAAATTTTTGTAAAATTTGGTTAGACTTTCTAATTATTTACTTTTATGATATTTTAGGAATTTAATTAAAGTAATTTAGCATTTAGAATAAAATTAAAATTAACAAACCTAAAATTACAATAAATAAAAAGATATAGTTAATTAGCACTCTATATGAGTCAAATTATGAATGTTATTAAAGATATCAAGAAATTAATTATAGTTTGGAGTATATATCTTCCTTAAATTATGGTATACAAATGTATTAGTTAATAAGCGTTGCTTTTCTTTCAGTATATTTTAAAGCTTGAATTTTTCAGCACATTTAATGTATTTTAGAGAAGATAGAATCAAATTTATATATCCATTTAGTATATTTAATAAGAGAATATGATTATAAATTTTCACTTTAAAATAGTTGTGACAAATTTATCAAGAGCATAACTACGCATGCCATTTAAAATCAAGGGTCATCATATTTAGATCTCTTTTGAACGTTGTAAACTAATCAGAAAACATAAAGCTTAAAGGAAAGTTTAATTGTTCTTGGATAAGGTTTTAAGGAATATTTATAAACATTTAAATTCATCAGTAATTTATAAGTATTTTGATTTGAAAAAATTATTAGCGATTATGATTTAAATAAACTGAATAGTACCATTTTAATATGTAATTTCTTTATTATATAAAGAGATTTTTTTGAAAGTTGCGAAAGATGTCTACAAAAGATTAAATACATGTGTTCTGACCGAGACCCCCCCTCCTACCCCCCCTCCCCCAACGCTTACCTCCCCCCTCCCCCCAACGCCTACCTCCCCCCAACGCTTTCTCTTATTAATAAATGTAAGAAATATTTCATAATATTATGAATAAAAGATTAATTAATTTATAATTAATACACTAAAGAATACATTATATATTTTAATTAATTAAATAGTTTAATAAAAAATAATTTATATTTTCAACCATTCGATAAATAATATCCTCTTAAATTTGTAAAAAGTGTTGTAAACTTTTATCCAACCTGTAATTCTTTTGGGAGATTTTTTTACTGATCTATTTGAATTTAAACTAGAACTCTATCAATGTTTACAACTGTACATTGTATTTTATATTGTCCATATCTGCCTTACATTCCTTCTAATTTCTGAATCATATTTCTTGATTTTATTATAAATTTATTATACAGTAAGCATGTTTAACCCTACTTAAATTTAATTAGTTATATATATTTTGCTTCTAGAGTTTTAGCCATATTTTACTTTACTTTTTTATATAACTCTTAATCTTGACTGTTAAAAATTATTCTAGGTTGGTACTTTGTAGTAGAATGCTCTTTATTATTAAAATGAATAAGAAAATCATATATCGCATTTTTAATTTCAAATTTTTTATCTAATTTGGATTGAATATTTTGTAATTCCTTTTTAATTGTTTTGTTGAATGCTTCAACGCAACCTTGTGCTCTTGGATTATACGGTCTTGAAGTAATATGTTAAATATTCTGATGATTTTAAATTAATTCTTCCATTAGTTTGTTGCAAAATTCTAATCCATTATCTGATTAAATAATATATGGAATTCCAAATTAACTTAAGTATTTTTTGATATTCTTTAAAACTGTTTCTGCTGATTTATTCTTTAACGTATATGCTTAAGCAAATTTAGAAAAATGGTCAACAATACAAAGTAAATAAGGATACTTGCTATTAAGATGTTAAATGTCAGTTGTATCAATTTATATCCTTTCCAAAGGTCTTGATGAATAAATTGGCTAAAATTCTTATTTTTTTGGAATTTTTTATGATCTTTTAATAAGGCATTCTTGGCAATTGTTTATATATTTTTTTACATCTTATTCAATCCCATAATAACATATATTTAATTAATCTTTTAGATGTTTCATTGTATCTCTAACAGTTCTATGGATTCCAGTTATGTATTGAGACCTGTGTGCTTAACTTATAATATCTAGTATTTCATATTCAAATGGTATGACATATGATTTTTAATCCTTCGAATTATTCATATCTTTCATTACAAACAAGGATTCACTTACAGAACTTTGTAAAGTCTTTGATAATTTAGCTTCATATTTATTGACTTTTTATTTGAATTCAAAAATTTTCTTTCTTCTGGTGCTTGGCTTACCAGTAAATTTAGGAATTATTTTATTAATCGAATATTCTAAATATTATTAATACCTATCTAAGTTAGAATGAATTCTTGGATATGATTATTTTTTCGTATTTTAAAATTTCATTAAGATTAGTTTTATTTCATCCTCTTTAATATCTTATTCCTAAATTTCAGTTGATTTAATATCAATTTAAAAAATACTATTTATATTATCTTTTGATTCTATGATTTTTGATTATTATTTTCCTATAGTTCCTGCATTTTAATTTTATTGCTAGTTTTAATGTATTTCTCTAATCACTTAAAAATGAGAATTTCTATAATAAATTCTTATGATATTTTAATATCTCTATTGATTTATAATTTGAATTGGATCTTATTATAGATCATTGTAGATTATAATTTAAACTTAGAACATATTACTTAATGCTCTTAATTCTACAAAAGAACCCCATACTCCATCATTTTACATTCTATTTAAATATTAAGAAAATGATTCCTGATAATTATTTTCTATTATACGCTAATATCTTTATTAATTAAACTGTATATAGTTTACAACCATTTATCTTAAAAGTCTGTGTTAATTTTCTGGATAATTTAAAGCTAAAAGGATTGCTCTAAATAAACAGTTTCCATCTCCAATAACATTTGTAAGTGATAATTATTGATCTTAAATTTAATTTTGAATAGTGTTTGTTTTAACTTAAATATCATCATTTGATACTTCATCTATTTTATTTGAATATTGTGAAACACTATCATCACTAATATTAGAAAGCTCATCATTTAATTCTTTTTTTTGATTTTCATCTTTATTTAAGTAAGTATTTATTAACTCAAAATCATTAATCATCTAATCTGTTTCATTTTAAGATTATTGTAATACTAAATCAATCTGAGTAATCTAAGGATTAACTTTTCTTCTTTTTTAATTCAATTATTTATTTTCTTGAATTTCATCAGAATCAACATCTTCTTTAGAATTTTTATCATTTTCTGAAGAATCTAAAACTTTTTCAGAAATTTCTTAAAATTTTCTCTTTTTATTTTATTTAGTTTTTTTCCCTTTTTTGGCCATTATAATATTGGTTTAACTTAAATATAGTTTAAAGTTATTAAAAAAATAATAGTATTTTATTATGTCAATAATTTATTATAATTAATTGACATTCCTTTAAATATTTGAATTTAAAAATTTAATAATTATGAATTATTAATGTGTAAATATATTTTGTATGAATAATTTAAAACTAAGAAAAATAAAATCTAAAAAAAATATATAGTTATATAAATACATTTGGGAATATTTTGCATTACATAGTAATAAAATTTTAAATAAAAAAAATACATATGAAAGCGTTGGGGGGAGGGGGGGAGGAGTTAAAGTTGGGGGAGGGGGGGGGGTTAAACGTTGGTGGGAGGTTAAACGTTGAGGGGATGTAAGCGTCTTGGGGTGGGGGGGTAGGAGGGGGGGGTCTCGGTAAGAAACATACATGCTTTGAATTAAATGTAAAGTGTAACATTTAAATATTAATTTAGCTTGATTATTTTCAAATCCGCCATTTATTTGATCGCTAGAATATACTTTACTTATATATTGTTTAATACTTTGCATCCTTTTCCTACTTGATATTTATAATTTTAGTTAGCATTTGTACTCTTTTAGTAAAATTATTGCCAAAGACCATAAAATTCACTGGCAAAATTGCTTTGACCATTATTCTCTTACTGGATAAAAGGCAAGGAGTCCAAATTAATTCCCAAGTCATGATACTTTCTCGATTAAAGCTCTGTTAAATTCTATTATACAATTTACCCAGTTAAAGAATTTATGAATGTTTTCTATGGCTTCTTATTTTTATGAGCAACGATTACGTTATTTCTAAAGTATAGTTGATTTGAGAAAATTTATAAAATCGAATTAATATTTTTTTAAAATAGTGACATTATGCTTTGTTGAAACTAGAAAACATGGAATTAATTCTATTTTGAATTTAAATTCAGTTGCTTAAAGATATATAGAAGATGCTTTATTAAATCAATTATACTTTATCAACGTTGAAAGAAGTTTTAAATATCAGAAAAAATGTTTGAAAGATCGCACTTATGGAAAAAAAATTCTAGAACTTTTATAGTACTTTAATGATTTGTGTTTCATGCATTTTTAAAAATAATAAAGGAAATAATTAAGTAAAACATTAAAATGCTTTCTTAGTATCCATTAGTCCTTAAGTGGATAAAATCTTTCTTAAAAGTTTAAGCAAAAGTATTATAGCCATGAAAATACAAGACTCAGTATGAATCAAAATAAATTCTTAATAAAGAAAGAGTCTTATTAATTGATAAACACTTAAATGTATATTGTAGTGTTGAGAGGCTATTGTACCTTCTTAATACCTATCATTTGAACATTTTCCTTAAACATAATCTGCAAAATCTCTGATTGGATCCTTGATATTGATGATTGTCCAAGTCTTCATATTTGGGTCGTAAAAAATAATTTGTCTTCAACTCATTATGCTGTAATCTAAGTCGCATCTTCATTAAAAATACTTTTGTGAGGATATAATAAATAAAAATCTGAGTTTTAATAACTAAGCTTTTAATGATTTTTATTAAATTAACAAATCTGATTTTAAAATATAAACTTAATCAAAGTTTCTTTATACAGTAAAGTATTAATTAAAAATAAATATTTTTAAAATCAAAATTTTTAAAATAAAAGTAAAAATGTTTTTTAGCAAATTTCTTGATTTGATTAAAATTATAAAAATTATTAAAAACAGAGCTATTAAAAGTTGTTTATCATACAAAATATTCTAAGAAAATAAGTTTTTAATCCCAAAGTGCGAATTTTTATTATACTTTCAAAAATTGAATAAACTAGACTATGAATGATGATTATATATAAGATTTAAATAGGTGTTAAAAAATAAATATAAGTGAAAATACTTGTTTTTTAAAACAGAGATTAGGATTTTTTGTTCAAAATTGAACTATATTCTGTAATTTAATTTAAATTTGTAGCTTTAAAGCTATTTATAGGTTATTATTGAATTTTTACTTTATGTTCAAGTAATCAAATGTCTGATCATTGAGATGTTAAACTTGTTTCACCTTGAGTGAGTTTATATTTTAGAAATTCCAAAAATAAACATTTTAGTATTTTAGGAATGGAGTAGGGGAAAACCGAATCTCAAAGATTTTTCCTTTATATTCAGCTATAATTTAATAAATTATAAGCAAAATATTTTTTTTTAGTTAGAAAGTTTAGAATGCCATTTTATTTCTAAGTTAATAAAATTTTAGTGGCATTTTTAAAGTTTAAAATTGATCTTAAATCTTTAGTGATTTTAGATTTCATTAGTTATTTCTTTCAAGTTTTACTGTTACTGAAAGAATCTAAAGTCATTTTCTAATGTATTTACTTATTTTAAAGATTATTCAAAAGACTCTGATAATTTTCAAGAAAGAATTATTATAATTAATTACAGTTATAAAAGATTTTGGATCTTTTTTGATGATTTCGGTCTGCTCAATTAGTTTTTCATGTGATATGCCTCATTAAAGACCTTTCAAATGTAGGTGTATAAGATAATCCACTCACAACCAAAGAAATCGATTGAAAATTACCTTGTGTAAATTAGCCTTCTAAAGGCATTAATGGAATGTATTTTGAAAAACTGAAGTATCTTATTCTCGAATTCTATCTTACTATATCATAGTTAACAATCCTGATTTTAATAAGCTCCAGTTCTTTAATAATAGTTAAAATTGAAAGAAAATTCAAAACTAAATGAATAATTGTCAATTAACTTACATTATGTTAATATAAATTGTTTTAAATCTAATTAATTATTATTATATCTAGAATTTAACTTATTTAGAGATAGAAATCGTTAAAATTAAATAATTTACTCACATTACTAAAAGTTAAAATAAAGAGAATGAAGTTTTTAATTATTAAAGACTATTTGATTTGACTTATAGATCTTAAATAAAATATAAGAGTATTATTAAAAAAACGGCAAATAGTTAAAAAAAATTTTATCTTGATAATTAAATTGATGAAAAAATAAGTAACAATCTTTTAATAACAAATAACCTTTAATATTTTTAAACTTCATCGTCTTTATATTAAGTTTTTGTAAAATGAGTAGTTTATTATATTTGATCGCATTCTATCTCGAAATTAATAAAATTTGAGATAGAATAGTATTTAATTAGATTTAAAAAAGTGATATAATAATTATTTAAGTAAATTGTTAATTATTCATTTAGTTTTGAATTTTTTTCAATTTTTATTTAATATTAATAGGATTTGAATCCTATGCATGAAATCCAGACTGTGAAGCTCACTCAGCACATTTAATAGCACTTTTTTGCTTTTCTCCCCCCAAGTGGAAATTTAATCTTAGAAATCATGGTAGTTATAAACGAAGACTTTATACTATTCAAATATAATCTTACCTTCCCTTTTTAATAAATACAAAATATTTATTATATACTTAATTACTTTTTCTATGATTTATTTGGAAACTGCATTCTCGTTGGTTAGATCTATTTACAAATGCTGCTCATCAAGGAATTAATGTTCAATTTAGATTCAGTAGTACTTTTACTTGAATAAGGGCGTGCCACAGATATGGGTGCTCATTGATCAAATAGGTCGTAAATTATGTGAGATAAAATCTGAGATTGTGGAAGATTAGAATAAATAATTTTGGTTCAGAGTCATTAAATCTTAGAAAGTCTAGAATGCAACTAGATCATCTCTTATTAATATTGTATTGTTATTAATGGGATTACAAGTTATCATTTAATTACTAATCAAATATTATATATCTTTAAGAGATTGCTTGTTTTATAGGTATTCTTTGAGTTGTTTAGAATTATATTTTTTTGCAAGGTTAGTCTGAGAAAGACTGGACTCTGGAGATTGTTTTTTTGACTAGCTTTAATGTTATATTTTTTTCCTAGTATTTTTAAGTTTTTGGTGAGCTAGGATTTTAAATTTAATAATTTCGAGAATGCCTATTAAGATTGCTTTAAGATGGAAAGGATTTTCAAAGCAATTGTAGTCATATTTTATCATTTAATGGCTCATGTAAAAAATATTTTCTTTTATCCCATATTAATTAACTTACTTTTCTAATAGTGTATGCTGCTCTATTGTATTTCGCTTGGCAAATTTTTGCTTTGCCCTTATAAAGAATTTAATTTTGGAGTTAACTATAATATAAAAAATTTAATTTTATAAAATATAATGCCACAAACTTAAATTAATTTAATAGCTTAGGGAATCCCAGTTTTAATATAAATCATGATAATTATTAATAAAATCCTAATCTAATTATTAAGGCATGTTAAATAAATTAGGTATAAATTTAGAAATTTAGGATTTTAGATAATCATAATTTATTATTTAGAATAACAAATTGATAAATAAGGGCTTTAATAATAAATTAAAATGGAAAATTTCAAAGATGTAGATTGAGCAGAACTACATTATCAATATTTTGTATGTTACATTTTTAATATATGAAATTATTTTAATACTCATTCAGCAATACTTTAAGTATGTGGCAGACAGTGGAAGATGCTTATGCAAAGTACAAAAAGACAGAAATAAGGAGAAGTTTATTCATGCAGAAGAATATGTGTATAAGGGCGAATAGAATGATGACAAAGTTTTTTTGGTTTTTATCCATTTTATTTTTAGATATACTTAATTATTCATTAAATTATTGATTTGAATTTTATATTAAAATTCTCCTCTAATTTTTCATATATCCTGCACTCAAAAGCACATGGTTATTTAGAGTTAAATGCAGGGATAGTCTTATTAAATTTCTAAAAATTGATGATGATATTCTATATAGTGCATCCTATTTCTGTAAATGAAAACTTTTAATCAGAAAAATTAAAATACACGACTTTAAGACAACATATAATTAATTAATCCCAGTTTCATAAATAATAAATAATTAAAATCATTTGGTCTTTATAGTAAGGGACAGTAGTTAACACAATCATGATTAGCGAAGAGAAAGTAACTCACAAGCACATTAAGACCAAAAGAGGTTCTCTACAAATATATCGAAATACATTGTAAACTAATCAATATTTCTTAAATTTAAATTATACTTACCATTTATAAGGCAACTCAAATTGCATTCCTGAGATTGATCTCAAGTAGATTAGAAAAGAGCTTTGAGATCTGACTAGGTATATCAACAAGATACAACATTATCATGAAATGTTTGTCAGAACAGTTATACTGATATTAATAAACATAAGTAAATGAGCATGAACCTTCCTATTTTGGAGATAAATTTCGGTTAGCTTATTGAGAGTATAGTTTTTTTTTAATCCTGAGAAAATTATGAATAAATACTTAAAAAATACTTGTTCGATCTTGCTCATCAAATAAGATATTTGAAGCAAAAATATTCCTGAAAGTAAATGGAATTGATTTCGCTAACATTCGGTTAAACTTATTGATTAAGCATCCGATTATTTTATCTCACTATCATAGTATTAATCTTAGAGGGAAACAGTAAAGGGAATCTTAGATGAATAAAAATTTTTAAATCAATAAAATCACAACAAAATTCGGTGTTAAGAACAATTATATTAAAAATTAATGATTATTGGCTGAATTTGAATATATTTAGGATAAATTCAATTTTCACATCCTGAAATAATTAATTTATAAGGACAGTTAAATAAAGGTAATATATAACCTAAACATTATAATTATCCAATAAAAATTAGCTTCTAATTTTTTTAAAACAAATATCATTTCAAAAATGAAGTTTTTAAGGAGACGCAAGTCTTAAAATAACTCTTTGAATTCGGACAGAGATGAAGAATCAAGGTATCTTTACAAACCCAAGAGATTGGCTGATGGACAAATCATAAATTTGTAAGAACATACCCAACAAAAAATACAATTAACTAAACTAAATAAAGTTAACTTTTGATTATCATTTTATCAGTAAAAATATATTAAAACCCCTATTTAATTTTATTTTACTACAATTTTAAGGCTTTATAAAATATATATTTTTATGCATTCATATTGGTTAATCCTTATATTTTCTGTCAATTTACTAAGAATCTCTTTTTTTCGTTAAGGCATGATTGCATTGCTCTACGTTTATCCATGGACACTGTTATCCTTTGATTTGTTAAGATCTTCCTTATCTAAGCAATATTTTAATAAAAACCTGACTGCGAACAAATTCCTGTGAATCCTGATATTGGCCAGTTCCTGATTAATCACGCTTGTAAATGAAGCATATAACTGCACCTTTAATATACGATAAATGCAAAATAATTTACTTTAAAGTAAGTGAAAATTTAAACTCAAGCTAAGTAGAATAAATATTCCCTTAAAACAAATATCAAATGATATTCCAAGCCTTACTCTATTACTTCCATGTTAATTTGCAGATAAATTCTATAAATCAGCATAATTTTTACATTATGTCCTTTAATTAATTTTATAGTTTTTTACTTGATTTTTCCGAATAATCATAAAATCTATAGATTTAAGTTTAGTTGATTCTGGAATCTGAGAAAGAAGCAAATGTAAAGTAGAACAGCGATCTAATTTAGAGATTTTCATAAATTTAATAGCAAGGTATTTTACGAAATAAAAAGGTATAAATCCATAGAAAGTATAAGTTAACAAAGCTTAGAATTTTGATTATGATCTTCAGATGGATGTCTGCTCATCAATCTAAGATGCCTCATTATGATTTAGAATTCATAAAGAGAATAATTAAAATTTTGAATATCAGAAGCAAAAATTTTTTTTTACACTATTAATATTTGCATAATATATATATAATGAAATCTTTCCTTACTAAAATATTGAATTAATTGATCTTACTAATCCAAAAAGTTATATAAAAGAATTCTATAAAACATTCCAGATTTAGAAGGAAAATCTTTTATGCAATATGAGCTTTTATTTTATTTAGCAATAATTATTTGAAAATCTATTTAAAGAAAAATTATAAACTTATTGTGACGGGATAAAAATGCAAACAAACATAATTGTGGAGGATTTTTTTAAAATGCTGTTAAAATTTATTTTATAAAGCCGAAACTTAGGCAAAGATTCTAAGAAAATAAATGCATGTTTGAACCTTTTGAAAGATAAATCAATATTTTCGATTATTATTTTTGTTTTAATATTGAAAGCTAATGTGATCTCCATGTGTTATATTTTTAAATTAATATAAATAATCAAAGGAGTTACTTGGTGAAATTGCTCATATCCTTTTTATTACATATTCTTCTATTTTACTATATGAGTCTATCTAGCACCACACAGTGAGTTACTCCATTGCTTATAAAAATGAGTTCTATTTTTTATTTTATTCCTTACTTCTTCATCTAGCATTCAGTTCGAACAAACCATGGAAGCATTAATTAACTTGGGTATTTTATTAAGTTTAAGAATTGATTTCGAATGTTTTGATGAGCTCATGGTCCCATATTAAAGCAAATTATATACTATAAGTTAAATCTCTTGTAGTTTGATTTTGTGAAGCTTTTCAAACTAAGAGATTATTTGTACCAAATTTATTAAAAATGAAATTTTTTATATCTAATAACATATTATGATTCTTCACTTCTAGAATGACGATGTAATAAAGAAGATATCTGATAAAGAGAAAATGGAGTCCAATAATTCAAAGCATTTTCATTCAAAATATTCGATAAGTATTGTAAAATTTATTTTTCTCCATAAATATATGAATGATAATGAATATTTAATTTAAATTTTACGCTTAATTTTCCAATTTTAGATAAATAAAATTTAATATAAATTTGCAAAATGATTTTTAAATTAACACTAAAACATGCATAAATTAATTAAAAAATTATTAGCTCATAAGTTTATATTCTGTAATAGAAGCTTTGATATTCTCTTAGACTTTAAGTTTATTGCTTTATAATTGAAGAAGCAAGTCATACGATCGGTTCGAGGTTATATCTAATTTAATATAAATTGAAAGAAGATTTATATTTCACTACTGGTTTAATTTAATTACTGTTAAATCAAATCAATACCGCAGTTTAAACAGAAAGTTTCAATACTTTATCATGAATAACTAGCAATTAATTAGTAATAATTCACAACCCATAACAAATTCCCTATTAATTTAAGCACTTAAAAACCTTGTCAAGGGGCTATGGGGAATAATTAATTATGACCAGGCAAAGTATCGATTAAAAAATAAAGTAATGTTAAATTGGAAACCTTTGAAATTTTCTATGTTTAAATTATTCAAATGCAGGATACTAAGTATTATTTCTTTATATTCTTGAGATAATATGCAGTTCCTTATAAATATAAAAATTCATGAAAGAAAAAGTTTCACTTTAGGAACAGGTGAATATAATAAAATAGTGTGAAAATTAGGATGAATAAAAATTTTAATTAAAAATGATAGATTGAGTTATTATATGTAGAAGGGATACTATAAAAACAAACCCCGAATATTTTATAAATGACATGTAGTTTTACTTGCATTTCATCCTTTAATTTCAAATTGCTGTGATTGATCAACTCTACCATCATCTTATTCATTGTTTGCTTATGAAGTGCTGATAGGTCTGGTTTAATAATTTTACTGAGTTTTCAAAGATGCATGAGACTAATGAAATATTACTGTATATATATTTCATAATTGATTCTTAATTTTGTCTATGGTAAAAGGATATCTGATTTTAAGGTGTTGAATACACGAAGAAATATTTCTATTGAATTGTAGAATCAACACAAAATGATAAATCATGATACCAAGCTCTTGAAAAGTTTATAAAAAACAACAAATTTTATTTAAATCATTAGAATTATTTTTTTTAAAAAAATAATTAAGAATTGATAAATCTCATAATTAATTTATTATATTATTTTTTTAATGTTGAAGTTATAGTAAAGGTCCCCTTAATTATAAATTTATATAAAGTCATTAATATTTTTCATAGTACCCGAATCATTCAGCTCTTATCAAGCTGAGATAATGACTTTGGGTTATCTAGAATTTCTCCCCATCTAACTGATGCTATATAATGACAAGGAAAGATTAGTTATCTCTCCAAGCTTCTGCGCTTATAGACCCCAAGTAGTTAGCCTCATTAATATAAGGAGATAGATTGAGTCTATTTAAAATGTTAAGGTTCCTTAAATTTGTCTCGAAAAATTACTGATCGTGCAAAATGAGCCATCATCGAAATTGACTTTGATGTTCTGGAGTTTTAAATAGAGATGAACAATATTTTATTTATGTAGCCTGGCTAACGCTATTACCACACTAACTTTGCATCTCCAAGTAAAAACTCTACAATGCTGGAGATTAAGTATCTCCTAAGTTTATGCCATAAATCTTAAGCCATATTTGCAAGTATGTAGGGTTAAAATAAAATTTAATAATGGTGTCAAAATCAATTTTTGTTTTTCTCAAATAATATCTCTTTAAACTCTATCTTGAATGAGTGCATCTTATTATAAGCTTATTATTTAATTTCTTGCCAAGTGGTTATATGTAAGTTAAGGTCATTTGTCAACCAACTCTTCTATTGACTCAATTAGATAACCCTTCTATTAGGTTTCCTTTTTATTATTACTTCAAAGTTTTGATAGTTCCTTGATATCAATTTAGTATAAATTTAATTGTTAATGTCCTATTATTAAGAACCCAATTATTCTAATTCAGAGAGACTATTTTGGATCATTAATTTATAGATTTTTTAGTATAGGTTCCGGTTATGTGAGTTCCTCATTTAAATTAATTACTTATTGAGTCCAGATTGTGGACTTCTTTATTTTCTAGTTTTCTTTTATTTTAAGGTCCAAATTGTTCACATACTTGACAACCAATAAATGAAAATTAATGCATAAAACTTTGTAATCTACGAATGAATGAAGATGCCCTGTTTAATGAAGTTCATTTTTTTCAGAATAAAAATTAGGGACCTTTTTAGTTGTGAAGTTTGGCATTATCATTAAGACTTTGTTTAAGAACTTTGTAGGGAGTACCAATCCTTTGATTTAAAATGAGAAAATTTTCTATGCTATCTAGAATGTGTTTTGATATGCCTTGAATACTTTTTATTAGAAAAGGCTTTGTCACAAATTTTGCATATAAATGAAGAATATGAAATGGTATTTCCAACCTGTATTTTGCTTGTTCTCAATAAAGCTTGCTTTCCTTTAATTGATTAAGTTTATCTAGGAAATATAATTCACTTTTGTTCTATCTTACTTTTATCTATAATACGGCTTAATAGTTCGACAACTGAAGATGTGTAATCATCGTATGAATACATGCTGCTTAAAGATGAGGAGTTCCAACATTTTTTAAATACTTTATGGATCAATTTACTTATAAGTAACTTAATTAATAAAATTATTAATAGGCAAAGTTTTCCTTCTTATTTAATAAGTTATTTATAATTGATACAAAGCATAGTAAGAGAACTAAAATTTTATAACAAAACAAAATGAAAACAAGTTTAAGGACTCTATATTCACATTAAAACCAAGAAACCCAGAGAACTATAATTTTATATTTTTTTGTTCTAATTTTGTCCTCACTCGACACTGACTGGACATTCTTTTTTTAAAGTGAGGGATATAAATTAAAAATAACTGTTACTAATAAATTTTAAGCAAACATTTTATAAAAAATCTCTGATAAAAAGACAAAAGAAACTTTGCATAACTACTAAATGAAAAAAAAGAAAATCTATTTTCTGCTTAAGAATGCCTTGAGCCAATATAATCACACTATTAGATGTTAAATAAGGCTTGCATAAAGAAATGTGAAAATTAAGTATTTTTAATTAATAGTTATAGTAATTAATTATTAAAACAAATGGAAATTACCTACAAAAAATATAAAAGTTCCTAAATAAATACGCAAATTCCTTCAAGTTAGCTAAAAGGCAATAAAGCAGCAGTAGGATAGGTTTAATTATCTAAAATTATAAAGTAAACTTTAAACTATTTAATATTTATAGGTAATATGTTCATGACTCCATATAAGCAATGTACAATGTGATTTCTTCGAGACGTCTTGATAGGGACTAAAGTTTAAATTAAATTGAATGAGGTGATTTGGATTAATATCCCCTTTTCCCTAAACTTAGCCTGAACCGAATATGTAATGAAGTAAAAGGGAACGACTATCTAAAGGTACCTAAATATATATGATAATGTGAACTAACTGTCCTATTTTAAATTTTCTTGGAGTAATTACGATATTTTTTGAATAAAGTCAATTGTTTTAAATAATTAAATAAAGAGATTAATAATTGAAAAAATGTCTAATCAGAAGGTCAGTGTCATTCAACATTAATGTAAGTTACAAAATACATATCTAACATTCATTTTTACAGGGGTTGCACCTGGTAAGACTAAAGGCGTCAACGGACAGGAAGTTCAAGAAGTCGCATAGAGAGGGGTACAGAAAGTCAATATTTGTGATGAAGACGATTAAGATGAAACGTTTTTATTTTAGATTTGCTTATTCTTTTGTTACTATTACTATTTCTATTACTACTAATTAATTTTCTAATTCACTTTATTTTCTATAAAAAACATTATGAATGAGCTTTCTCAGGCATAGTTATTGATAGAAAATGGTTTAAGAGCAATAATAAATAAGGGTCTCAGGATCTCAATCGAAAGAGGACCAAAATAAAATTATGATTAGCAATGAGTTATTGGAAAACTTAAAAAAAATTCCGACTATCTCAAGTAAGATAAGTTATGTGAATAAATTCATTTATATAGAAAAGGGCGAGCCATCTCACTTCTAAGACATGGATCTTCTTGCAGAAGAGTAAGTAAGAAACGAAAGTTGAATGTAATAACTTTTATTAATCTGATTATATAAGCAATCCAAAAAGAAATTTAAAAGAGCAAAGAAGGATATGGGGCAAGGAACATATTTAAGACTCCTTAAAAGCAATAATTTTTAATTCATAATATTAACTCATAATTACTTAAAGTTAAATCTTAACTTAATCATTTTAAATTAATAAGTGCGACCTAATTTAAGATTTTACTTATGTGCATTTTTTTCTGTTTTAAAGTTGTCAGCTTACTATGAATTTTAAATTGACTTCCTTAATATTTTATGGTTTTTAATATTCGAAAGAAAAAAGTTCCTTTCAATTACGTTTCAATTGTAGGAAAGTTTCACTCATAAAAATAATTCTTTAATACAGTAAAACTGAGATGATTAAAGGGCATTAAAAAGAATATCCCTTTATTATCAATAATTTTTTAGTTAAATGCCCTGTTATGATGAGCTCTCAAATTATCGATGAATAAGATTAATTTTTAACCCTTAAATTAAGAGTGCATGATATGATTTTGAGCCCTAACATCAAATCTGAAATTTTAATTGATTTCTCTTTTATTACAAATCCTAAAAATCCTTGTCAACCTATAATAAATACCAATATAACCAAGGTTGAGATATTTATACCCTTTTTTACATTTCTTAAATAGAGTAAGGCTGCCCAAGATCTCATTGAAATAGCGTGGGGCTTAAATATGGTTTCATCCTAAAAGATTGAAATTTCTTTATTGCACATAAGCTTAAACTATCAATGGATATACTAAATTTAACTTAACACAATTTAATATTTGAAAGGCTTTACGATGAATTGGCATATTTATATTTCTCACCAATGGAAAGGCAAAGATATCTTAAACTAGATGTGGATACTTATTTGTCTGAAAACAAGCGATGAAATATTTTAGCTCAATCAGCAATAGAGTAATATTTTAGTTCCATTAAAGTCATTTTATTTAACAAATAATTTAAGTGACAAAGTTATAAGTTTATAGTTATTTTTTGTTCTTTTTAATATTTTTTGGCTAAGTGTCATAACTAACACAAACTTTTCGAATAAAATATATATATATATATATATATGAGTTATAATTAAAATTTGTTCACTTATGCTACTATATTTGAGTTATTTCATTTATATTTTATATATTTGTATTTATTTTTTTATTTTTTGAAATATAATTTTTATGAATAAAAAAATAGAGAGTTTCACTTACGAAGTGAAAATGGATTCATAGCCAAAAATAAAATCAATGTATTAGAATTCATATCATCTGCCAAGGAACAATTCTTCTTGTATTTTTCCTTTTCTGTTCCTTAGCTGGACAGAGCTTCTGTCAATCACATTCAAGGTTAAGATTATTATCTAAGATATGTTTTTGTAATTATATATATTTTGTCAACTAAAAAACACTTTCTACTTTTCTTTTGTATTAATCTTTAATTAATCTTATCTTGGTTTTATCAATTGCTAATCATAAACTGTGAATACTTATCAAAAATATGATTAGAAAGTTGATGAAGCAGAGAATTTAAGATAATAACAAGAAATTAAAGAAGATAAATTGAGGAAAGAAGCTAAAGGTGTTGATCAACTTAACCAAGTCAAAGAATAAAAAAAGGAGATACCACTTATAAAGTGAAAAAATAAGAGTCTGTAGCTGAACGTAAAGCCGCATTAGCACCAACTTTTGAAAATAATAATAATGAGTTCTGGTTAATCGTTTTTTAAGATCTGATAGAAACTGAGAGCCAAGTACAAAGGTCCAGTGAAAATAAAAGGTTTTTAAACAAAAAAAAGCCACAGGGAAGGGTTAACTTATCATCTCTAAGAGTATTCAAATATACTATATATATCCAAATTTTAGAGAAGACGATTAAGCAGAGATGAACTGCTTCAAATTGTCGGCTTTGAGAATTATTGAGAGAATACAACAATCATTCGTAGATAGAAAGAAAACGAATAAAGGTTGTTGAATAAATTCTCAACAATTCTTTATCTTAATAACTCATCCTAGTTCTTGTTTAACTAATTTAACAGTAATGAATTAATGCTTCATAATTATTCTCATGTTTTAGGTAAAGTTCCATTTTAAATTATATTTAAATTTGTAACTGAAGGAAAAGAACTGTCGTAAATATAAAATTTGACCTTAAGGTGGTGATAAATATAAATAAATTATTTTTGTATAAATAAGATTTTTTTTAAAGTGAAATTATAAAAAAATTAAATTAGTAAATATGAAAACATTTCAGACCATATTATGGCATGTTATTTAATACAAATTTAAGCAGCAAATATTTTGTTTTATTGTATTTTTATAGAAAGATTAAATAAATAGATGCAGATTTAATGATATAAAGCAAAGGTAATTTGTATTTTGGGGATAAAAAGAATGGTATAGCATTTGAAATACATTTACTTTCATTATCAATTAATCTTTTAGAAACACATTGAAAAGCCAGTTTTTTCAAGACTTTGCTTGAATTTAAGCTAAAATTTATCATAGAAAAGTGCGTCTCTTTATCGTAATAATTTTTATTAGTAAATGAAGAAGATAAATTTAAGTAATGAATCTACATCTGTTAATGATAAGAGAAAGTCCATTAAAATAAAAAAATATGATGATGAAGATGATGAAGATGATGATGATGCATAACTTAAGGTAAGGTGAATAGGAAAACTAGAAATAAAGATCTCTATTATTAAATATATAATTATTATTGTTATTGTTATTGTTATTGCTATTGTTATTTTTATTGAGCGTATATATATTAGTTAGTTGTATTTAGTACTTAAGCTGCGAAATTTTCTTATTCAAATAGTCATTATCTGTCTTATTTCTTCAGTAGGGGGAGCGACTTTGGCCTTTTGGACCTATGTGCCTCTCATAGGGTGTTCCCGGGGGTCTTGTCCCTTGTCATCTCGTCCCATGTCCCGACTTGCTTCTTTGGACCCCGACTCTGCCTGGGCGCTGCCTTTGTCAGGGTGATCCCTGGGGGGCATGTTTCTTGCCTGGACCGGTCAGCGTGCCAACCACCTCAGACTGATCTTTTTTTATTCTTTCGTTTTTTTTAGAGATGTTTTTAAGTTTGTTTTTTTCATCTCTAAGTCGTCAGATGTGAGCTTCTTTTGAGATCAGGTAGACATCTTTAGCAATAACAATAACAATAATAATTAAATAAAAAAATATATAATACTTAAATTCATATTGTCTAAATTCGGAACTGGACTTTGAAAATAGTAAGGAAAGAAATAAAGGCTATAAATTTTACAATATAATTTAAAAGATTGTAAAGTATCTAACAAGTCTTAACACCATACAGTTCATAGGATATGAGTGGAATTGAAAATGGCAATCTAAGTGGAGAAATTAATAAAAAGTAAACTTAGATCTAAGTTCACAAAATCCTGTATTTATTTGAAGAGTTAAAATATCTCTTCGGATATAATTCCAGCATTAGAAGAAATTAAGCAAACAAAGATTTAATATAACATATTTGAAGATACTAGTTACCCAATTTACTTAGTTAGTTAAATTTTATCAGATTAGAATAGATTGGTAAATTTAATTAATTACAATTTTTTAAATATTTTATAGTGTAAATTATATTTTATCTTATTCAATAATGATCAATTGAACTAATTAAAGTAGTAAGGTAAAATTTTTTTAGTGTAAGTAAATGAATAGATTAATCAAAATTTATGAATTCTTAATTATCGAATAAAATCATAAAAGTCTTAAATAAGGGAAAATTTATACATTTTAGAGAGATTTGAAATTTAATTATCTCAAAAACAATATTGCAGATATACGCACGATATTATGACTGTAGAGCGAAACTTCACTCCAATAGTTTAGAGCGAAGTTTCGCTCCAAATATACAAAAATGTCGTCTGCCGAGGTGCATCTCGGAAAAGTCAGCTTGCTATACGGGAAACCACTTTTTGATTTCCACCCTCTTTTTAATTAAGATTACTATTATTTTTAATAAATTTAATAATAAGGTTTTAATTTTTAATTAAAACTTAAATAATTTTAACATAATAAAATTTCTCTATTAAGAATTAGGATTTGTGATAAATTATAAATTTAGTAAATTGCGTAAATTTATATATTATTAAATTTATTAAAAATAATAGTAATCTTAATTAAAAAGAGGGTGGAAATCAAAAAGTGGTTTCCCGTATAGCAAGCTGACTTTTCCGAGATGCACCTCGGCAGACGACATGTTTGTATATTTGGAGCGAAACTTCGCTCTAAACTATTGGAGCGAAGTTTCGCTCTACAGTCAGAATATCGTGCGTATATCTGCAATATAGTTTTCGAGATAATTAAATTTCAAATCTCTCTAAAATGTATAAATTTTCCCTTATTTAAGACTTTTATGATTTTATTCGATAATTAAGAATTCATAAATTTTGATTAATCTATTCATTTACTTACACTAAAAAAATTTTACCTTAATTATGTCTACGTAAAATTTTAAATTATATTTTTATCATAAATCTACATATTCATCATATTTTATTAATAATCTGATAAATGCACTATCCAAAATAAAGTCATCTTTAATTTAATTGTGAGATAAATAGAGAACTCAAATAAAATGTAAGGAAGTCAACTTACCCTGAAAAATGGAGAAACTATTCCGAATACGATACTCAATAAGTAACAATAAATTATATAATATCATTAGGATCATACCTGCATATAACATGGCTTTTTTAATTCTGCCTAGATTTATAAACCTACAAGTCCCGATTAACTTTAAAACAATGTACCAATTTTTATGAAAAAAAAATAATATCTCACTTTTATCGGTGCAAAAGGTAATTTATTCAAATATTATTACTCTTTTTAACGTCAATGTCATGCTTCTATTATGATTTTAAACACTCAAGAGACAGAATCTACTCAATTCCCTTGATAAGATCAAAGTTCAGTAAATAATTGTTGTTTAGAGTACACAGTAAAGAAATTATACTATACAATGGGTGGGAAGTTGTCATCTAATGAAATATCACATTGAACTTTACCTAAAGGAATGTACTGGAAAATAAACATATAATAGTATATTCCAATTATTTTATTTACTAAAATGATTCTGATCAATGATCAGGATTATAAAAATAAAAATATAAATATAATAAATTAAAGAATAAAATTTTTATTTATTCAAGCTATTACAATAGAATTTTAGTTTTTAAATTTTTCATAATAATATAATAATATGATAATTAGGTAATACTAATTTCTGATAATTTCTATAATTTATTTAAAATTCTCTTCAAATTTTGACAAACTAATATATTAATTCTATTTAACTTTTAGCAAATTGTTGCTAGAATTCAAGGACATTTTGATGATATGAATTGCAAGTTGAAAATAACAAATGTAAACTCCTATAATTACTTTGAAGTGTTCTATATTAGCATTCACAAGTATATGATTTTCCAATTGTCAATATTTTTATAATTTCTTAATCACTTGCTAATACACACTGGTTCACATCTTAAGCACTATTTTTGCTTCATAGGTTTGTAAATTAAGATATTTGAAGAATAATAATTTGGTATAAAATTATAAAATCTTACTTTTTAGTTTTATTATGTTATCATTCAATGCTGTCTTTGTAGTATTATCGTCGGAATTCACTATAATTTTGAAAGCTATAGAAATTAGTCTCAATAGATTAAGATCATGTTTAAAATTGTCCTCTTTCAACAAATTATAATTGGCTAACCTTTGGGACCTATCACTTGATTTTTTTCTAAATATTATATATGTTTGGGGGGAAATTTAAATTTATCTAGTTTCCCCAGCTATAACATAATTATTAAAAGAAAATATATAGTTAGCGTTGAGACATCACTATTAAAACTAACTGCAATTATCGTTGCCACCAGCTCATTCTACAAGCTATTCTTCACTTAAATTCATGAAATAACCATACGTTAAATGGAAATATGATTAAAAACACAGACAAATGAAATGATCAGACAGGTACCGCGTTTGCTCTTATTTTTTACTTTTTACTCTAAAACCAAAATTTCTCCAGTCTTATGTAGATTGAATTTAATAAAATATGCTTAATAGATTTTTTAAGTTGCTCATTAATTTTTGTCAGCATTAAGATTAAAAAAATTAAAGAACTTATCATCTGTTATGTCATAGTTAGCATTTTTAACCCTAATTGTCGAGAGAAAAGTCATAAGATATGTTTTATGATAAATAAGATTTGTGAGCAATTGTTATTTATATAAACAACCTTAACATTAATAATCAAAACCCCAAAACCTTTTTAAGGAGGTTTTTATGTGCTTTGATTTTTAGGAAATTTTATAGGGGCTGGGGTTATTAATTGATTTTAATGTGAAATATATATTGAATGGATTTAATTAATCACTCAAAATGCACTTTTGAATTGTGTGGTAGAATCTGAAGTTTAACTTACTTAACGACAACTCTATCTACTCCATTGATATGTCTGATCTTGAGTTTGTCTTATTTTATTGATTCTGCCATCTGTTTCATTGATTTGGAGACTCTCATTTTATAGATACTGCTTTATTCTTTGTTTAGCATCCTTCTCGCATCTTGTAGATTAGTAATCGTTGCGAGGCATATACCATTCAATTATTATTGCTGCTTAAGCCCTCATATCTAACTATAAGTTTTCCTCTCCAGTCTTCTTTATTTTTATAATAGGCTGAATTTATCATAACAGCTTTAAGCTTTGATACTTACAATCATAATGAACTTTTTAAAATCGATATTTTCTAATATTAATGGT
This sequence comes from Oxytricha trifallax, assembly GCA_000711775.1. Classification (NCBI taxonomy): domain Eukaryota; phylum Ciliophora; class Spirotrichea; order Sporadotrichida; family Oxytrichidae; genus Oxytricha; species Oxytricha trifallax. The sequence goes on along the minus strand of ARYC01017519.1, from coordinate 5,853 downwards.
GAAAATATTTCTAGCTAAAAATCTCTATGGACAAACCCTAATTTATGAAGCTCCCTGATACCTTGTAAGGTTTATGATCTGAGTTGCTGCATTTATATTAAATATTTAATGATTTTGTTTTACTTTGGTATTGAGCCGATAAAATCAATTAATTCATCTAGATCTATAAATTACTATATAACCAAAGAATGTTATTAAACTATATTTATGCTTTTAAATATTTTATAAACAAAAAGTAAATTAATATATAGTTTAATTTTAATTTTTTGTTATAAAATTTAATTTTACAAATTTATATATCTAAGCTAAAGAGTTCTAAATCAATTATAATGATTTTGAATTTTCCACAAATAAGAGGGACAATCATTTATTGAACAAACAATAATACAAACCAAACAACCAGTGAATGAAAAAATACATCAATATCAGAATTTTAGATTATTTTCAGTAATTAATTTGAGAATAGCTGAAATATTTATATCAACCAACTACAAAAATAAAAGGATGGTTATAGAACAATGAGAGTTGCTGAAAATCGTATCATATTACTAAGCAAAATAGGATAAACAATTATTAGTAATAAGATATAAATAGCAGCATAATCAAGCGAGCTAAAAATATTTCCTTAGAATTAAAGAGCTATTAATCAAAACAAATAAAAACTTGTTGAAAAAAAATTATATTAGAGTAGACTATACATAACCAGTAAAAACGAGACTTCAAAATCTTATTGATTGAATACTAAATATATATATCAAACATTATTAGCAAAAATTGGCTAAGTTTTTTTATTCAAAATGACCAATTTTACCAGATATAAACCATTAAAAATCCTTTATATTGTATAATGTATAAGCAAGATTGAATTTTTGAAGCTATTATGTGGACTTTATTTTGGCATGCATTTTCCTTGAAAATATAATAAAATAACCATAAGAATTAAAGTGATAAGTGAAAATAAATTCAAATTCGTTATTTAAATTTTCTTATCTAATATCAAAGCAAAAGACTAATAAAAAAAATCTTAAATAATCCATTTCATTAGTAGGAGAACTCATTCGAGGGGATACTTATTAGACAAAATATTCTAAAATGTTGAAACTTAAAGTTGAGAAACGTGCCAATTTATATTAACAGAGATCAAATCAATTTAAGTTAAGTTTAGAAGTTAATTAATATTTTGAAAGTGATTTTTAACAATTTCAAAAACAGATTAGTATTAGAATATCAGACACTTTTAAATTTAGCAGGAATGTTTCCATAAAAGAAGGAACAGACCTCACACTTATGGTCCTAAACTAGCGATACAAAGTCATTTCTCCATAAATTTAGATGGGCATGACAAGGAATTAATTGATTTCAATAACTTCATAAGAGATAGCTTAAAAATGAAATGGGTAACTTTAGAAAGATATTTTCAAGATTTTATTTTACAGTGACAGAAATCTATATATTTATGAAGAACTCTCAAGAAATAATAACCTGAAAAAATTTATACAAAATAAAGAAATTAAGTAAAATGAAAAATAAACTCAACCAATTGGTGAGTTGACAACTATGGGTGAAAAAGATTTGAAAAGGGAGGAAATTATTTACAAAGAAAAAGATTCTAGAATTTTTCAAATTAGTTCCTAAATTGATAAAACATTATAACCGCAGAACTTGGACCACCATTAACACATATTGATTAATGAATAATAAAAGGATAAATATTGTGAGATATTTAAATTATATATGGTATTAGGAAAATGGACTTCAATATATAGGATAAAATAAATTTGAAGGAGAAATTTATATCTGAAAAGATTCAAATCATATTGTCAAAAAAAGTAAGAATGGCTAAGTCTGCTAAATTAAAAACTCCAAAGCCCCTTAAATAAATGTTATTTTGATTTGATTTTTAGGGTATAGTTTAGGGTCTTATTGGGGTTAGAAGAGAAAACGGAAGTATAATGTGTATTATTGATTATTTAATAAATGTTAGTCGACTGAATTCCGACAAATTTTATCTGCTTATCTTTATGGTACCTCTTGAGTCTAGCTGTTCTAATATAACATCTAATAATTATCAAGGATATTAGGAAGCTCTCACGATTATGAACTTTGCTACCTTTTTTTAATGCAGATATCTCTTGCTTTATATGCTTCTCAGCTTGAATTATTGATTATTTCTCATGTTTTGTGCCAAAGTCATACTTTCCATATCGCATTCTTATATTATTGCAGCTACTGCACAAACATCCCACTAAATTGAGCCATTGGTCCACTTCTCTCTGATTAGGAAGTAAACTGAGGTACCAAGAATCTTACTTAAGGTCACTTTCTCTTATCTTATTGTTCAATTAAAATCAATAAATACTATTTTCTAAAGAACAGAGATTTAGCATTGCATTTTCTGGCTTCAAAACTTTATGAACAAACCCTAGATCATGAAGCCCTTTCACACCCATAGTCATTTTGTAAGCATCTCATTAAAATCATCTGGATGTTCAATTTGAAAGAAATAATCTCTTAGAGTCATTTCAAATATCTTCAGTCTTAGTGCTTTAAAATCGAGTTCTGAAAAACTTCACAGAGTCTAAGTAAGTTTTAGCACATATTTGTACCAATCTCAAGATTATGTTTTCATGTGCAAATTTATTTTGATATTTGCTCGTACTTAATGAGATATACCTTTAAAGCATTCTCATCAACCAGATTATGTTTTGCCTTATTAGGCACGTCAATATGCAAATAATTTCAGGAGAAACTCATAAGATCTACTGATATTAATGCAGGAAAATATAGATATCCCTAATTGACATTCTATAAATGTCTCAGTTGCTTGTTTATTCATAGACTCCAATTGCTTCTGTCTCTTAGTCTCTTCTGTTGATCTCTTTGAGACTCAAAAGTATTAAATTTTCTTTTTGTGGGCAGTAGTTTTAGGTCTCATTAACTTTAATCAAAATCTCACTAATATGACGCTTTTTCAAATGTTCTTAACTATAGTGAGTGTAAGACTTCATACAAGTATTGAATTAATACCTACCATCAACTTTAATGTGCTTGAAATAAATCTTTGCTCTGCAAGATAGTATCTATTTGAGATCTTCCAACTTGACTATTTTGCGAAGAAATTTTAGTACTGTTAACATTAAAAGATGTTTAGCTTTTCAGTAGATTGTTGTTCTTATAGATTCTCATCTTCATGTTAATTACTAATAGTCAACAACATTGCTTCAAAGTCTAAAGATCTGAGCTCTATTTCTCTTTCGATATAAATAACTTCTGGTATATAATTATTGAAATACATTTGAAATGGGAAAATTCAAAAATAGAATAAAGATGTTTTTTTTAATTATATATAACAGCCAGTAATTAGGAGTGTTCTTAATTCTAATTTGAAGGCATTAAATAAAACAGTAATCTATTTTAAATTTAATAAATTAATAAATATATATATTAAAAAGTGGTAAGGTGGTCTGGCAGGGTTTTATTGGTGTTCAGATGGTCTGGCCGGAGTCTTTGGTGGTCTCACCGAAGCTAAGGATGCACCTATTGTCGACGAAGTAAACAGAGATCAATACTACATCGGTGTAACTGACAGCGACGACTACAACACCGACTCCGCCGATACCGGTGCTATCTTCCAGACATCAACTTCTACCAACTCTGAATGATCATCCTTGAAAAAATCTTGAACTTGTGTCAAGAGACATTGAGAAATTTTCACTAGTAAGTACCTTGTGATACACCGGGCCAGACCACCTGACAATCTGACTACCAATAAAACCCTGCCAGACCACCTTACCACTTTTTAATATATATATTTATTAATTTTTTAAATTTAAAATAGATTACTGTTTAATTTAATGTCTTCAAATTAGAATTAAGAACACTCCTAATTACTGTCTGTTATATATAATTAAAAAAAAACATCTTTATTTTATCTTTGAATTTACCCATTTCAAATGCATTTCAATAATAGTGGTTCCAAAGTTTTGCTATGATTAATTAGTGCCAAGGGAAACCACTTAATGACTTAAGCAATGCGCCAAATTAAATTTAAATTTAAAATTCTACTATAAAACTCTAATTAATCTTAAGTAATAGTAACTCCGTATAGTATCTGCTACTGCAACAATAATTGTTGACTATTATATATAAAACTTCATATTTTGCTAGTATTGTAAAATAATTTTTTTAATTTAATCCTAAATAATTTTTTTTAATAACTTAGAAAAAGTTCAGGTAGATACCGGTACCAATTAAGCTTTGAAGCTGATTAGAACTTTTACATTAATACTTCAAAAGTTTAAAAAAAAGTTATTTTATTAAGTTTTGGTAGTATTAATTGGTACCAATTAAACTTAAACGAATTTATTATCATTACTAATTAATGTTTAAAAAATTTAGATCTAATTAAAAATTACTAAACTGATAAAAATGAAGATATATCTCTAAAGATTTTTACAGCTTCTGCCAATCAAAACCCCAAAACCCCTTAGTGAGGTTTATAAGTGCTTTGATTTGTAGGGTATAGTTGGGGTCTTATTGGGGTTAGTAGAGAAAAGCAGGTTTTTTTTGAATTTAATGAATATTTTATGAGTATTATAGTACTTAATTCAAACAAATTTTATCTGCTTGTCTTTGTTGTATCTCTTGAATCTTGCTCTTTATAGTGGCTCAAGTATGTCATCTAAGGATTATCTAGGATATGAAGAGCTCTCACGATTATCATCTCTACTATGCTTTTTATTTCTTCGCAGACATCTTCTTACTTTATATGCTTCTAAGCTAAGCTTATTGATTGTTTTTCATGCTTAGTACCAAAGTAAGACATGCTTTCCATGTCACTTTCTAATATGATAGCAGCAACTGCCCATTCATCCCACTAAACAGAGCCATTTGTCTACTTCTCTCTGATTGGGAAGTATCCTGGTGTCCCAAGAACCTTTGCTAATGTTACAATCTCTTATCTTAAGGCTCTATTGAAATCGATAACTACACCTTCTAAAGGACAGAGGTTTAGCATCACATTTTCAGGCTTTAGATCTCTATGAACATATCCAAGTTCATGCAACTCCTAGACAAACTTAATCATATCTTAAAGTATATCATTCAAGTCATTCGGATATCTGTTTTGATATAGATAGTCTCTTAGAGTCATTTCATATTTCTTAAGCCTTAGTGCAATGAACCCAAAGCCTAAAATAACACCGTCTAGCTTAAGCAAGTTCTTGCAATCTCTTTTTTAAGCTTCTCTAAGACCGATATATTCGTTAGCAAACTCATTCTAATACTGTTCATTCTGAATGAGATAGTTGAAAGGATATACCTTGTATGCAAACTCGTCTACTACTATAAGTTTTGCCTTGCTAGGCACGTTTATATTCAAGTAGTTTTCTATACAACTGCTAAGATCAACAGCAATTAATGCAGGAATATACATAGCTCTCTCTTAGAAGCATGCTAAAAATTTATTGCATGCAGGTTGATTCATTGACTCATATCGTTTCTGCCTCTTGAGCTTTTCTTACTACTCTCTTAAAGAATTAAGAGTTTTAGACTTTCTCTTGGCAGGTATAAGTTTTTAAGTCTCTTAATCTTACATTAAAAAATCGCTTAAATGATGCTTTTGTATGTGTCTTTTAACCTTAGCTGAGTGAGTGTAAGACTTCATGCAAGTCGTGCATTAATACCTGCCATCCACCTTATTATGGTTGAAATAAATCTTCGCTTTACCAGAATGTATTTCTTTAATATGCCTCTTCAAGTTCTATTCAGTTGAGAAGAAGTTTTAACAATCATTGCATTCAAAGTTTTTTTATTTTTCAATTGGTTGCTGTTCTTTTAGCTCCTCAACATATT
>ARYC01017518.1:0-94323 GCA_000711775.1 Oxytricha trifallax | reverse complement strand
CAAGAGAGAAAACCTCGAAATCCTCTTTTTCGAACCCCCTCATAATCAAAAAGTTGTACTGTGATGGAAAAAAGAAGTATATCTTCGTTCAGAGTGATAGATAAGTGATGATATCTGAGTTCTAACTTTGGAATTGTGTCCAGAGTTTGTGTCCGGAATTTGTGTCCATTTGGAAATGTGTCCATTTTACTAGAGGTGATGTTTGTTACAATGTAACAAACATCAAAAAATTGGTCGAGTACCTGCAAAGAAATGAAATTATCTCATGCAGCGATTTTTTTTTTCATGACTTGACTCTAGAAGGAATAATGTAGATCAAAACATAAGCTACATGTTCCATCCTGCTCATAATTCATGGAAAAAATCACTCAGAGAGATATTTCGTTTTTAGTGAAAGTCAAAAAAAATTTATACGATTTCGTGTATTTTAACGATAAAATGCGTATGAATTTCCTGATGAAAGACTCAAAGAAGATAAAATGTAGATCTTGATTAAATGCACAAAAACTTATTTAGACCGAGTCCTCAAGTAATTTGGTTGAAGAGATAAGAAAGGAAGAAGTTTGGGGCAGAGAAATATTTAAAATCGATTTATCTCGATGGGGTAAAATTTTTTGTGAATACTACAAGAATGAAAGTTAGTCGTTAAATTTTTCTCTCATCTTATACTTTTAAAATTTTTTCATAGCTATTTTGTATAGAGAATATTAATTTATCAGGAGTTAAAAATTTTAAAAGTTAAATTTAAAGGGTCTACAGTTAAGATATGATAAATCTAATTTGATTTATCGATGAGTCAAATTATTGGCTGTTAAAAAATATCAAATTCAAATCAATATCAGTTAAAACGATACTATAAAAATCAAAAAATACTAAAATTCCATATTTAATTTTATTTTTAATTTATTTTTGTAATTTCCCATTTTAAATCTATTTTGATAATAATTTATTTACTAAAATTGTTTTTATTGTCAATAATTTTTTGAAATTTTAGAAACAAGATTCTTATTTTACTTTAAAAACTTAATTGCTATGAGTTTAAATTTTATAAACAATAAACTAGTAATTCAAGTATGCAGTGGATAATTGATTAGCTTTCACATCTTAATTGTTACTGTCTCTAAGCTTACCTTTACCTAAATATCTCACTTCTATTCTTTAAGTTGATTTAATTCCTTCTATTATATTATCATCTTCACTAAGTTATTGCTAATCGAGTTAAACATTAATCGATCATTTGGCATGATTCTATAGCTTTCTTCCCTCATACTCCAATTAACTATTGTCCTTATCTTTAATTTATAATAGAATTTATTTAAACACATAATTTTGCGTAGTTAGTCAAAAAATTAAAATAAAATGTTTCAAAGATCTCTATAAGTTAATATTTATTTATATTTATAAAATAAATTTTTTAACTGTCTTAGATTTTACATGAAAAATCAAGATACTGATAATCCAAATTCATTTTTATTGATTTCTGGCTTTTGGTGATGGTATGTGCAATTGACTTGGCACCGACAGCACTATTTCACTATTGAGGGGTCCTCTAACCAGATTCGCAAATTTATGGTCTTTATTGCGCTGGGAAGGGGTTGTTGGGAGCAATATAGCGTATGCAATCCAAAACCCCAAAACCCCTGAAGTTGTTTGATTGAGTTTTTGATTGATGAAAGTAGACTATTAACGCATGCTTTATTAGGGTTTTAATAGGGTTTATGTAGGGGTTACTGGTTAAATATCAGTAATTTAAGTGAGAATATGAGAGGTTTGGGATCAGTTTATGACAGTTAGTATATAGATTTATTGTTTAAGTTGCGTTATGGATGTAATGATTATAGTGATCAACTCAGACCTATTCTAAACTACACATCTATTGCAAGACTGCTCCATAAATCTCCTGCTACTGTTAGGTCACACTGTCTATTAGCATTGAATTTAAAGAGATAGCATCTTAATTCTAAGCCTAAAAGACCTTTAAAATTCTAGTAGTATCATATCGATTATCTTATTAATGATAAGACTCTAAAATACTGGGCTCATTTCTCTCTGGCTTAGAGGGCTGTGATGTTTCATCGCCAATTTCCTGAGCTACACATCTCTGCATAATCCATAGCTAATATCTATAAAAAGAATGGTATATCTTATAAGACAGTCAATCGCATTAAGAGAGTGATCGACTTTAATGTTCCATTTTATAAGGATAATTTTAATTATATATTTTATTAAATGCAGAGGGCTTAAGAGCATAATATAAAGTTCATACATGCTGATGAGGCAGTATTCACGTTTAATACCTTCATATCGAGGTCTTGGTATGTGAGGTACAGCAACATAGAAGTTTATGATCAAAAGGTTAAGGTATAAACTCATGCAATCCTTGGTGGAATCAGTGAAGATAGTGGGCTTGGGACTTATGTTATCCACCCTCGCTCTATTAAGACTGAATAATATATTAAATTTTTGCAATAGCTAAGAGATAAGTATGCTGAATAAGATATTATTCTGTTTGTTGATAATTTATCAGTTCATAAAACTTAAGACTCAAGGAGAGAATATGAAAGGCTAAACATAACACCTGTATTTAATGTTCCTTATAGCCCTTAGTTCAATGGAATTGAATTATATTGGGGGTTATTGAAAGGTCATTATAAGAAATTGCTGCTCTACCATCTGATGCATGATTTAAAGATAGATACAGTGGATTTTATTAAGAGTGTTGCTAAGAGAGTCAGTGATGATAAAGCTAAAGTGTGCGCAAGAGAAGGGAGATTTTGTGTATATAAATAAGTTTTAGATTTAAATGAATGAATAAGTTCACATAATAAATTTGCCCGTAAAGGGATTTGGCTTCTCTTTTTTTTCTTTCTCTTAAGGCTTGCTTGGGTCTATGTTTCTTTTCTTAGTGCCAGCTCCTGCATCTATGTTCATCTCTTTTGGCTTTTATAAATCTTTGAAGAGTCTCTTACTCAATTCATGCTTTACTTGAGACTTTCTCTCTCTGTTTTATTTGCTGCGCTCTTTCATCAAATATATAGCAGTACCAGGTTTTTCTATAAAGTTAGAAGTCTATGCTTACTTGAGATGAATGGATGCTTCTGGAGTTCCTACAGCCATGAGTCACTGATTTTGATTCCCTGCTTCTCTTTCTCTTCAGGAGAGATTCTGTAGCGTTTCTTATGAGCTTCTTAAATTACTTCACTTAAGTACTCTGGTTTAAGAGTTCCAAGAACTCCAAAGAAGAAGTTTCTCTCTGGTAACTTATTTGAGAGTTGTAACTTTGCTGGTAGGTACAGAGCAACATCTGGATCACTCATCGCATCATCATAGAGATTTGTCACTGAGATTTCAGGGTAGTTAGGTATCTCAATCTTTATTTCATTGGTCTTAAAAGCTTTTTTCTCTTCACTTAGTAAGGCTTTTAAGAATGATATTTTTGTTCCTTCCTGAGTTGGCAAGAACATCCAACTATAATGGATTTATTAATCTTACTTAAGAGCTTACCTTGCTATACCAAATATCTATAAAGGTCCTCTTTACTTCGAAATTTTCTTATCAATTCTTGAGATTGTATTCTCTTGATTGCATCATTCATAGACTCCATCTTGCTTCCACTTTCTATGAATGTTTATGAAATTTAAAATTATGGATATCCATTCTAAGTTTATTAAAATTTTACTACTAAATAGGGAGATCCAACTGGAGGTCAACCTGAAAAGATAGTAATAGAAAGATGGAAGAACTTTCTCCAAGTTTCAAAGTTTGACTTCCATTTTTATCAAACTTTCTCTATTAAATTGCTCCTAATAATAATTAATTTAATTAGGTGGTGCTCCTAATTTATTTAAAACTTAATTAGGTGGTTATATTAAAGTTCAAAACCGTATTATGAGGTACATTAAAAAAATTAAATTTCAAAATCTCCACTCCTAAATTTACAAGAACAGCTTTAGGAGCACCACCTAACTTCACAAAACACATTTAGGTGCATTTTAATGAATAAAATGGATGAATTAGTTTATAAATTATCATTTAATCTAAGAAATATAAAACTAATGTCTCGTACTCTGTTCTCATTAAACCTCTCTAAATCTTTGAGAATATGCTCTTACTCTTGTATAAAGGTAGAATTTAAATAGTTTGTATAATTATTAATAGTATTTATAAAATGAGCGGTAACTTACTTAGAAAAGCGGCATTGCTTGGTATTAGCCAGCAAAAACTTCTTTCATTAATCAAAAGAAAATTGAGACTTGCGATGTCTCTACCTAGTACGAACCTGAAATTTTTTAACTTTAGGTATCAGACTTTGAATAGCAATTCAGTTGTTAAATAGAAATGCAGAGCTAAGAAATTTAATGCGAAGTTCCTATGAAAATGGTTGAAGAGGAGGAAGAGAAAAAAGAAATAAAAGCATTACATTTATGTGAGGAGTGTGAGATGAACTTCACTTATAAATCTGCTCTTAAGCGTCATATCTTAGAGCAGCATTCTAACAAGCCCAAGCTCTATCTTAAGCATGATAAGATAGATGGAAAATATTTCTGCCCTTACTGCAATAAATAATACAATCATTCAAGAGATCTAAAAGTTCATCTATAAAACCATCATGGCAAGAAGTTTGAAGTAATAGATCCAGAGACTGGTGAGGTCTTCCTTTAAAAAGAAAGCCAAGAGACCCTTTAGAAACTTTGGAACAAAGAGTAAAGAAAGAAAATTAACTTATTAAAGCAGTAAGAAACCTCCCAGCCTCAGAGATAGTAAAAATCACTCTTAAGATGCATGCACTTAAACTTCCAATATTGAATATAATTGACCTTAAAGAGTGTAAAGAAAGTTATCTTATCCTTGAGGATAAATTTGAGAAGAAAGTCATAACAGATAAGTAGTTCGCATACAAGATATATCCGTTCAACTACTTCAAATGCGATGACAAGTATCAAATGGAATTCGTAAATGAATACCAAGCACTTACGAAGTCAAGAGATAGTTAGTGCAGATTTATAATAATGCTCGATGCTATTCAGCTTGCTCAAGATCATGTAGCTTTTCGTCTTCCTCTATATTAAATGACATTAAGAGACTACATTTAAGATTAAAGGATACCAAAGTAGTTACCTCTTATTCTTACAAATGTTTGCAAAGGCATTGAGGAGCTGCACACTCTTGGATATGTTCATAGAGATTTGAAGCCTGAGAATATAATGCTTGACTTTTCACCTCTCAGAGTAGTAATAATAGATTTCAATAGATCATAGAGAGTTGAAGCTTCAGGACTTGGCAACGTGTATGGTACTCCTGGATACTTTCCAGAAAGAGAGGACTGGAGAGATGGTGATATTAAGTGGGATATATGGGCTCTAGCAGCAATTATTTGTGAATGCGATATGGCAAGAAATGATTACTATAGCTGCAAAAGAGAGAAAGATTCAAAACAGAGAATACAGCAATATCTAGACTAGAATAAGATAAAAGGTAGAATGAAAGACATGGCTGAGTAGATAATTATTAAGCCTAATCACAGAGCTGACCATACAATAGACTAAATTGTAAGTTGGATAGGAGAGATAAAGTTTAGAAAGCTGCCTCATGATGCTAAAGTACTGTTTGAGTGAATAATAAAAATAAAACACTTGCATTACACTTTAATTTATATTACATTATAACCCTAAACCCCTACATAAACCCTATTAAAACCCTAATAAAGCATGCGTTAATAGTCTACTTTCATCAATAAAACAACTCAATCAAACAACTTCAGGGGTTTTGGGCTTTTGAATGCGATGTTTGAATAGTTATATTATTAATTTTAAGTAATATTCTTCACTTTAACCTTAAATTCTAAGCCAAAGCCTGACTTTTGGGCTGGTCTACTGCCATCTAAACATAACCTATCATCTCTACCATATCTTAATGTTATTTTCTTATCAACAGCACCAATACCTAGTTATCCTAACGAAATTTTTGAAATTCTGGTGGAGGGGTCATAAAGTTAGCCAAGCCAAAGTGCTGTTCCGGAAAAGTTCCGTATTCTAGGTCTTAAGGCCAAATAAGTCCAAATAAGACCCATTTGCCTGGTATTTGAAGCCTGCCACCTCCCCTATTGCTCAATCTTCCCTATAACTGCATGTTATTAGTAATAAACACTATTATCAATGCTTATGATCAATTAGCCACCATAGATATCACATGGGCATGAGCTGGGCTGGACTCAAGGGGTGAGGAGGAGGCACTTTTTTGAAAATTTCAAGGCCAAAATGGCCGTTAGGACCTCCCTGACATTTCAAGATGGGATATAGCCACTCCCACCACCAATCGGCTTCTTTCCTTCTATCTCGTCGATCTAGAGTGTATTAGCGATGTTTGGGTTGGGATGGTGGGATGGGGAGGAGATTGGAAAATAATTTTTGTAAAATCATATAAGTCATACTCTATAATCTGTAAGGGGTATTACTAGTAGTTTTGGTTCTAGCCGATAATATTATAATAACCACCCCTCTAAATCCGCGGTTCCGACCACTTTTTCTTAGGCAAATGGTATTAGTAATGTTGCAAACCATCTTCCTGATTTTTAGAAATAGATTTGGGAGTGATCTGAGAGGTCGAGTCGAACTCCAAGATGCATCCGAGGGAAATGAGGAGGGGTCGTTAGGTCTTAAGGCCAGATCAGAAATTAGGGGTCTCAACCTACCGATCTGATGGTTGGTTTATAGAATTTTTACTATACAAAATTTATCACTCTAAAATCTTGAAATATTTCGATTGCTCCAGCAATTTTGATGTTTAAGTATCGAGAATACTCGTAAACGTTAAAATAAGCTAAATTAGAGAGTGAGGGGAGGTGTTGGAGCAGGAGGATTTATAAAAAGAGTAAAATATAATAAGTTTTTAATGTTATAGTTATAATTTTATAATTAAATCAAAATCAAACTTAAACTAAACTAATTATGCCCCTAACTTGTTGAAATTTTCATTCTAATCGTGTTCATCACCTCTGCATCAATGGATGCCTAAGCATTTGCACCAGTTGACTTTAATGCCATCTATAAATCTATAAAAGCAGGTAAAGTATAGCTAAAGTCAACACTAACACTACTCTTACCTTAGCAGACACCTTTATATTTATACAAATTTCCCACTTTTGACAATATTAACTATAGGAATACTGGAATGCAAGTATGCAAGCAATTATTAATGTATGTCCCTAATTTATATAATTTAAAGTTAAATTATTATATGATTCCTTACGTCCAGAGCAAGTAGAAGGTTGGAAGGCAGAGTGCAGTATCATAAAAGTAAGAATATGTAATTTAATTCCAATGCCAGGTATATCAACGCTGGGAGCCAATCTTAACAAGTACAGTGTGGAATATGTGGAAAAGTTCTACTAAAGAGAACCCTTAAGAAGCACATTGCTACTCAACATGCTGTAAATCTTGAGCTTGAAGAATAGAAGCTAGAACAGGCATTCGCTCAAGATCACACTCAAAATCAAGAGCCTTTGTAAATCTTGGAGGTATAGACACCAATAGAAATGAAAATCTAAAGCGTGATATCAGCTAAAATAGTGCCATAGACTCAAGCGCCTGATAAGAGTGATTTCTTTAACTTCCCAGAGATGGCATGGGAGTTTAAGCAGCTGCAACTTAAGGTGAAGCCTCACTGGAAAATTCTTAGCACGCTCAAACCATTGTAGAATGTTCCAATTCCAGCAAAAGCCAGTAATTATATTCGATATTCAATAATTTAGGTCTCAATGCAACACCAGCTGCTCGCCAGAGGTGAGATTCTTGAAGGTGTGTATTTCGAATACCTTACACTTGACATATAACTTTATCCAGAACAAATATATTAGCTGAAATCTTTGGTGTACTCTCAAGCCATGCTTAATATATTAAATACTAGAATCAAGGAACAGTCCCTAAGTAAGATATATATCTCTATTCTAATTTACGATAGAATTCGTGAACACCAAAGTTATTGGGCTGATGCAAGAGACCAAACGTTCTATCTTTGAGTCTTACCTCAACAGCCAAATGGTTAGGTGTGTCAACAATACATTCGCTGCCTATCTTGACGAAACCAATCCAAACTGTGCAGAGGCTCTTGAAAATTTAAGGACCAATGAGAAAATCGACATCGATATCTTTGATTTCTTAGGCTGCTCCAAGTTTAATTTCATTCATTCAAAAACACATATCAGCTGGAGGCCTGGCACCTATAAAGAGAGACCCCTCAAGGGCTAACTACCTTACCAACCATCATCAAAGTAAATTCAGAATGCCAAGAGTTTGTTTGAGCAAGGATGGTACATGGCAATGGTGTTTCAAAGGCTCGTCAACCATTTCATGAGTTTCTCTTACAAATCAACATCGTTCCAGCATTAATGCCTCATCACCTATCTCAAGCATTGGCTTAATGAAAACAAGTCCCTTAGAGCCTATCACATCAGGACTAGCAAGGGTGAGGAACTACTATCTATTGCGAAGAGATATGAGAAGTTGATATGCCACCTCCTTCATCCCAATACTAAAATCCATAAGGGTACTATACAGCATCTAAAGAGTCAAGTATCGAGGAGAACTAGCCAGAGCAAGAATCAACCTTAGAATTTGCTACCACCCAACCTGTAGCTCAGATTGGCAAGAATGAAGAAAGCCCTCAACATAGGAACAGTGACAGGATCTCACTGCTTCGAGCACGCAACAGCCTATTTGATTGTAAGGGGTGATAAAGAGGAGTGGATTTACGAATCAGAGTGAGTTTAGGTGAATTAGTTTTAATGAAGTTTAAATTCAGCATGTTAAATAATTAATCACATATAATTCATACCTCTATCAACAGCAGTCATTACTATACAATGCTGATTTTAATATTGCATACTTGTATTTATATTTCTATTTTAATTTATTTCAAAACCTCGAAACCCCTTTTTACAAAGAATCGCTGTCGTAGTATATTAGAAGTGATGAACAGTCTATTGATTCTCACTCTCATTACAGTTTTTAATCGCAGTCGATTCTGAACATTGGATTTCTCATCAATCAAGAGTTAGAGGAAATCAAGCAGAGTGCGCTGAAGCCATAGCAGAAGTCTATACTCAAGTGGACATCGGTCATGCTAGTTACCAACTTCCCCTCAATTCCTAAACCATTGAAGCTCACTTACACCTCAGGCACTCTCCTTAACAGCGGGTAGGTGCCATCATCAACGATGGGCATTCTGGGTGGACAGATCATTAGACTGCCAATGGAGAATGTTGAGTGAGCAGTATCATTGTTAGTCGATATTTCAAGTTTGGCAACTGATGACTAGCTTTGTTATGGACTCTAACAGTTCCTTCAAATTATTAGAAAGCCATAGCAGTATACAGGCTAGAGAAACTCTAATGTACTGCAAAAGAACCTGCAGATCAAGTAGAGCGATGAGCTGTGGCAGGGCTGCAAGACTTCATGAAAGAGCAGGGTGGGGTTTTCGATTTATCAAATCGTGAGTACTCAAACCATTAACCAATGAATGGATCCTCCAAGAATCCTTACCTGAAACGCCGAGATGCGAAGCTGGCGCTAAAGAAAATCTAAGTGGTTTAACAATACAAGGTGGAGGGCATGAAACCCAAGGATATAGCACTTGAGATGGGTGTGGATCGACGATTTGTATACAAAGCAATCGAGAAGTTCAAGTATGAGGTGGAGCACAGAGTGCTGAATCCAAAACAAAAGCTCAAGAATGGGAGGAAGAATACGCGGAGCAACTCGCTGTTGCTGAAGGCGATTGCTACTATACTTGAACAGCAAGGCATATACAAAATCACTGGCTGGCGCCTGCATCATAACTTGCTTGAATTGCAGAAAAAGGACTAATAATATAAGAACCTAACAGTGCCCAGCGTTGCTACGCTATTAAAGGTACTCAAGGAAAGTTTCCATTTACGATTTGGCAAAGCCCAGAACGCCAATGCGAAGTATAGAGACCCATCCTTCAACGAGAAGAGGCTTTGGGTGTCAAGACTGCTAGCGCAGCTATTCTTGGAGGACGCAGTGATCATATCAGTGGATGAATCCAACTTCAGGAGCGATTACATGCCTACAAAGCAATGGAGTTTCAATTCAGCTGCCCTTCACAAGGAAAACCAATAAGTTGACTCCTCTCTGGCCCCTGCTGTTGGTAAGACCGAGGTTCTCGTCACCGACGATGTCATCCAGTATGGCGAGATGCTGGTTGGCAACTCTAACATCGAATCGAACACATCTATAATCAATGGGGCCAGAAAGTATGATAAAATGAAGACCCCGAACACCCCATTTTTTAAAAACCAAGTTTCAATTCAAGATGAAAGTGACCTGAAAGCTGAAATTCTGAGACCCCAAGCAATTCTGGGAACCTCGAGGTAAGTATTGCTGATATTACTAAACTATTTGAATACAGCGTCATCAGCAGCTCGAGAGATGTCAATTCAGATGGTGAGGGTTTTATTGCAAGTTAAGAAGACTAAATTGGTAATACTGCACGAATAGTGGGTGGATCTGGAATTGTTCCACAAAAATTTCAAGGCCAAACTCGAAATCGATCTTTCTTTAGTTACGGAGGAAATCTTCCGCCTAGAGACAGCATATCTTTGATGTCAAGGAGTAATGCATTGCTGCCACTTCTGTCAAATGCAGCGACAAGTACAAATATACTCAGTTGTCACCTATCCTAGAAGCCCCAGAGGGCAGTGCTCAATAGACATCCCTGCTGAAGCGCTTCAGCGCGATCAGAATATAGAGCTCCTCCAAGAAATCCAGCAGCTAACCATAAACCCCTCTCAAATCTGCTTCTGTTCTCACTCCATTGGTCCAGAACCTGGCCAGTCTCAGACTATAATCAACTCAACGCAAGGGCAGTGAGGTATTGAGCGCGAATGGCAATGAAAACTGGGCAGGCATCACTCCCCGACGCTTGCAGCTGTCCAGCAGGCCTCAAAGCAGCAGCTAAATCACAGAGAATCGACAGGAAGGTAAGCAAATTCTATGGATTTTGACACTTTTATAGATGATTCTAAGTTCCCTAAGTCCATTAAGGGGATTAATCAAGCAACCCAAGCTGTATTCGATGCAGTTGAGGCCTTACCATCATTCACCTATACTCCCATCGCAATCGCGAAGCAGCAAGTCAACCAGCGGTTGGGGTCTTACGGGCTCTTGGCTCGAAATCTCTCAATCACCAAGGAATCCACTAAGAGATAGCAATTTTCGATGAGCTTTGTGGCAGCCATCACCAAGGACCAGCTGATCTCTAAGCATAATCATTGAGGGGGCTTTCGATGCTGTGCTGTTTGAGAACTTCCTCTATCACACCCTGCGCCAGCTGCGCACAGACAAGGATCTCGCCCAGAAGAAGATAGTGCTGCTCATGGACAACGCAGTCATTCACAAGTATTCAGAGGTGCTGGAGACTGCTAGGAAGTTCAAGGTCACTGTCCTCTTCAATGCAGAGTACTCACGCTGGCTTAACCCCATCGAGCAGTTGTTCTCCTACATCAAGAGGCACCTCCGATAAGAGAAAGCAGACAGCAAGTAAGCTATACTATACCTAACTTTTCATAGGATCCACCTGGTGAAGCGGCTCTCGCAGATTCTGAAGGCCATGACCAAGACAGACGTCAACAAGCTCTGGGCTTTCAGCGTGAAGCAGTGGTGCAGCACCATCAAGCATTGATTTGTGTGAAGTTGAGATGAAGGACGATGATTTGAGGAGCAAGAGCTATTGAAGACACCAATACCTACTGAAACAACAGTTTAATCGTCAAATTTATTGATTAAAAGCCCCCTTATTACATATCACACTTTTAAGTTTTAATTTTAACTAATCAAACACCAAAATCCAAAAACCTCTCTCATTTTCGCTCATTCAAATGGCCATTTTGGCTCCTCCTCCAATAAAGGTGTCGAATTTGGTGCTCAAACAGTCGAGCAGGACTTGAAAGTTGCTGAGTTGGGGGTTTTAAAACATGGAGAATACGATAAGGTCCTAAATTTGACGAAACACTCATCAAGCAACGAGTTATTTACCATTTATGGTGATTCCACTCTCGATCATTGAAATTTTGGCTAAGATTTGTATATCAGTCAATGATTTAATGAATCAGATAGAAAAAGTTGCTAATGGTTACTAAACTAGTGAATCAGAATCAAAAATTGTAGTTGCTGCTTTAAAATGAGGAATATCAACTAAAATCTCAATAATTCTGAAACATTCAGCTATAAGTGTTCGAATACAAACGAACTGTAAAGTTGATTAAAAATAATATAATAAAAATTAATTTTGATTAAATTAACCAATTTCCTATTTTTTTCTATTTTAACAATATTCACATAAACAGTACATTGGCATCATGAGACAACTTTCTAAGCTTAATTCTTCTAACCAACTAATTATCTAGTCGATTATATGATCTGCTCTGTTGTTAGGCTTCAGGATATTTTGCTCAGCCATATCTTTCACTTTACCTTTTACCTTATTTTGCTCTAAATACTGCTGGATTCTTTGCTTTGAATTTTTCTCTTCTACAAATATAGCAGTCTTTTCTTTGGATATCGCTCTCTATTATTATTGCTGCTATAGGCCAGATATCCCACCTTATATCTCCATCCATTTAGTATTCTCTCTCTGGAAAATATCCAGGAGCACAACGAAGGTTGCAAGTCCTGAAGCCTCAACTCTCTACGATCTATTGAAGTCTATTATTGCCACTCTGAGTGGTTAAAAGTCAAGCATAATGCTTTCAGGCTTTAAATCTTTGTGCACGTATGCTTAAGTATGCAGCTCCTCAATACCTTTGCAGAAATTTCTGTTAGTATAAGAGGTAATTGCTTTGGAAACCTAGAGTCTTGGATATAGTCTCTTAATGTCATTTAGTATAAAGGTAGGCGCCAAGCTACATGATTTTAAGCAAGGAGAATTGCTTCAAGTTTAATTATAAATCTGCTCTGTCTATCCCTTGCTTTAATAAGAGCTTGAAACTCATTGACAAACTCCATTTGATACTTTTTATCACGTTTAAAGTAATTGAATGCATAAATTTTGCAAGCAAACTTCTTATCAGTTATGACTTTTTTTCTCAAATATATCCTCAAGAATAAGATAACTTTCTTTGCTATCAATTAGGCCAATTATATTCAATATTGGAAGCTTGAGTGCATGCATCTTGATAGTAATTTTACTATCTCAGAGGCAGAGAGGTTTCTCACTGCTTTAATGAGTTTATTCTCTTTCTTAACTCTTTGCTCCAAAGATTCTAAAGGGTCTCTTGGCTTTCTTTTCTGAAGAAATATTTCACCAGTTTCAGGATCTATGACCTCAAACTTCTTACCATGGTGTTTTTTTCGAGGTAAACTTGTAGATCCCTTGAATGATTGTATTACTTATTACAGTAAGGGCAGAAATATTTCCCATCTATCTTATCATGCTTAAGATAAAACTTGGGTTTGTTAGAATGCTGCTCTAAAATATGACGTTTGAGAGTAGATTTATATGTAAAGCTCTTCTAACACTCTTCACAAGAAATATCTATTTTTAGTTTTTTTTCTCCTCCTCCTCCTCTTGAACCATTTTTATTGGTACCCCACATTATATTTCTTAGCTCTGCATATCTATTTTACAATTGAGTTGCTATTCAAAGTCTGAGACCTAAGGTAAGAAAATTTCAGGTTCATATTAGGTAAAGGCATCACAAGTCTCAATTTTCGTTTGATTCATGAAAGAAAGTTTTTGCTGGCTAATGCCAAGCAACGCCACTTTTCTAAGTTAGTTACCGCTCATTTTATATATACTATTAATTATTATATAAGGTGAATAAATTCCACCTTTATACTGGAGTAAAAGCGCATCCTCAAAGATTAAGAGAGAATTGATAAGAACAGAGTGTGTGACATTAGTTTCAATTTTCTTAAATTTTGAGATAATATGTATCCTAATTCATTCATTTTGTACTTTAAAATGCACCTAAATGTGTTTTGTAAAGTTAGGTGGTCCTCCTAAAATTGTTCTCGCAAAATTAGGAGTGGAAGTTTAACAATTTAATTTTTTTAATATACCACCTAATATGGTTTTGAACTTTAATTTAACCTCCTAATAAAGTTTTAAATAAATTAGGAGCAACACCTAATTAAATTAATTATTATTAGGAGTATTATTAAATAAGGAATTTAATAGGTCGCACTCTTTCCGAATGTGGAACTCTAAGTCAAGTAATAGGATCAACCATGATCTTCTTAGACCACAATAATAGTAGGAAGAACCATAAGTCGACCAAACTGCCTGTTCACTCCAGTGTACTGAACAGGATGACGGAGAGAACCTTATTGCTTACTTCAACAATATAAAATAAGAGAAACTAGCAGAGTTCGCTAGTCAGGGACTCCTGAACATAGACCTCAACAACCATGAAGCAAATCTCCTAGCACTAGCAATAGATGAGCCAAGTATGTAAGACTACTTTTCTATGAAATTCAAAGAGGAAGTCGAGGCAAAAATTGTCAGAACAAAGACCAAAATGTCCCAGATCTTCACACAGCAAGCAAGAGCACACAACACAACAGTTTCCAAACATAAAAAGTATGAAACAGAGTCATGTCCCAGTTAAACTGACTGACCTAATATTAAAGTCTGAGTTAACCCACAATATTTAATAGTAATCTTATTATATAAGCAACTAATTAAAACTCTGAATCTGGCACTCAGGGAGGTGGTTTATTCAAAGATATATTTAAACTATAAGATAAATAAACAAACATATTTAATAGCTCTAATACTCAACTCTCAACTATAGATCTCTGGGGAAAACCAATTGTTAATCAACCTAAACAAACACCCACGTGGAATTATTTGTTTAAATCAGATTTCTCATTAGCTCAGTCAATTTACACAAAACCCAGAGACCAGATCAACAAAACCCCATCTTCAAATAAAAATTATTTCCTTAGACATTTGATCCTAAATACGAACAAAATAGAAGATAAGGTAAAGACGCACTTACCATATCAAATAGAGGAACAATAGACTTTTAACCTACAAACAAAAATCTTTTTGACCAAAACAATATAGTAGCTGAAGACTTTAACTAGTAATAGAACTCCCTCAAATTTGAATAAAATACACTCTAGTCACAGAATGAACACATCAACGACTAACTAAGAGTAGAAAATAAGACGTCCCCATACTTATTGAAAGTATCAGAAAACTTTTCTGTTGACATCAGAACTAATGGGAAAACACCCAACCTTATCAGAACTAATAATATAAATATTTAAAAAGAAATCCTACTAATAGATCTAATGATTGAACTCCAATCGCAAAGATATAATATTATTGAAAACACTGGAAACAACACTCAATCAGAAAACAACTAACAAGTCAAGAAAATTAGTTGTACTCTAAGAAATGTGCAGAGGCTCAGAAACTTCTAGAAACTTAATATGAATATGATCAATCTAAAAATTCAAGATGTCTAATAAAAAGACACTATTCCAACTGATTAATCCCAAAAGATAATCAGAAAGACCAAGCTTATCAAGAAGAGAAAAAGAAAGTGAAGAGAAGAGAAGAACAGGCACAGTCGACGAAATGTCTACTGAAGAAGAAAGAAAAATTTCTTGTGTAAACAAGACTTCTAATCATTGAAAGGGCTGGACCCTTATATATATTAAACATATTATTGATCGGGGGTCCCCAAAGACCTCAATGTGATCGTATTATTATTATTATTATTATTATTATTATTATTATTAGTAGGAGCAATTTAATGGATAAAGTTTGATAAAAATGGAAGTCAAACTGTGAAACTTGGAGAAAGTTCTTCCATCTTTCTCAATATATGTGATTTAGGTTGACCTCCAAGTGGATCTCCCTATTTAGTAGTAAAATTTTAGTAAGTTCAGAATGGATATCCATAATTTTAAATTTCATAAACATTTATAGAAACTGGATGCAAGATGGAGTCAGTGAATGATGCAATGAAGAGAATTTAATCTCAAGATTTAATAGGAAAATTCAGAAGTAAAGAAGACCTTTACAGATGCTTGGTATTGTAGAAATACATTTGAATTTGGAAAATTAAATTTAAATTTATTTATTATAAATGAAAATCGTGGAAGTTAAAGTTGGCCAATTTAAACAATCTTGGGCTCATTCGATAGAGAATTCAAAATTAGCTGGACTTTACTATTGGCGGCCCTATTTTATCTCATCCCTGGAGCGAGATAACTCGACTTTAATTAAACACATCTAAATTCATTAAATTATACCCTCACATTAAAGTCGAGTTATCTCGCTCCAGGGATGAGATAAAATAGGGCCGCCAATAGTAAAGTCCAGCTAATTTTGAATTCTCTATCGAATGAGCCCAAGATTGTTTAAATTGGTCAACTTTAACTTCCACGATTTTCATTTATAATAAATAAATTTAAATTTAATTTTCCAAATTCAAATGTATTTCTACAATTTAACAAGGTAAGTTCTTAACTTATGCTAATATATGAATCATAGTTGGATTGTTCTTGCCAATTCAGGAAGGAACAAAAATCTCATTCTTAAAAGCATTATTAAGTGAAGAGAAAAAAGCTTTTAAGTCTAATGAAATTAGGATGATCGAAATTCCTAACTACTCTGAAATATCTGTTAAAAACCAATATGACGATGCTATGAGTGATCGAGATGTTGCTCTCTTCCTTACATCTAAGCTTCAACTTTCTAATAAATTGCCAGAGAGAAACTTCTTCTTTGGTGTTCTTGGAAGTCTGAAACCTGAGTACTTAAATGAAGTAATTTAAGAAGCTCACAAGAAACGCTTTAGCATCTCACCTGAAGAAAAAGAGAAGTAGGGTTTTAAAATCAGTGACTCCTGATTATAGGAACTGCAGAAGTATCCATTCATCTCAAGTAAGCTCACCCTTCTAACTTTATAGAAAAATCTGGAACTGCTATTTACTTTATGAAAGAGCGTAGCAAATTAAACAGAGAGAGAGAAAGTCTCAAGTAAAACATGAATTGAGTAAGAGACTCTTCAAAGATTTATAAAAGGCATACGAGATAAACATAGATGCAGGAGCTGGCACTAAGAGAAGAAACATAGGCCCAAGCAAGCCTTAAGAAGAAGAAAAAAAGAGAAGCCAAATCCCTTTCTGGGTTAATTTAATTTGTGAACTTATTCATTCGCATAAATCTAAAACTTATATATAAACACAGAATCCCCTTCTCTAGCGCATACTCAAGCTTTTTCATCGCTGACTCTCTTAGCAGCACTCTTAAAAAAATTGACTGTATCTATCTTTAAATCATGCATCAGATAGTAGAGCAGAAATTTCTTATAATGACCTTTCAATGACCCCCAATATAATTCAATTCCATTGAACTAAGGGCTATATGGAACATTAAATACAGGTGTTATGTTTAGCCTTTCGTATTCCTCTCTTGAGTCTTTAGTTTTATGAACTGACAAGTTATAAACGAACAGAATAATCTCTTAGTTAGCGTACTTGTCTCTGAGTTATTGCAACAACTCAATATATTATTCAGTCTTTATAGAACGAGGGTGAATAACATAAGTCTCGAGGCCACTATCTTCACTTATTCCACCAAGAATAGCATGAGTTTACACCTTAACTTTTTAGTCATAAACTTCTATATTACTATACCTCTTGTACCAAGACCTTGATATAAAGGTATTGAATGTAAATACTGCCTCATCAGCGTGTATGAACTTTATATTATGCTCTTAAGACCTCTGCATTTAATCGAATATATAATTTAAATTAGTCTTATAAAATGGAACATTAAAGTCAATCACTCTCTTAATGCGATTGACTGTCTTGTAAGATATTCCGTTATTTTTATATATGTTAGCTATAGATTAAGCAGAGATGTGAAGCTCAGGAAATTGGCGATGAATCATCACAGCCCTCTAAGGAGAGAAATGAGCCCAGTATTTAAGAGTCTTATCATTAATAAGATAGTCAATGTGATTCTGCTAAAATTTTAAGGGTCTCTTAATCTTAGAATTAAGATGCTATCTCTTCAAATTCAATGCTAACAAGCAGTGAGGTCTATTAGTAGCAAGAGGTTTATGGAGCAGCATTGATATAGAAGTGTAATATTAAATAGGTTTGAAAAAGCGCAACTAAAACAAAATATCTAAATACACACATTCATAAACAGACCCCAAATCTAGAATATGCTCTCTTAAATAATTAACATATAAAAATTAAACCCCTACATAAACCCTATTAAAAGCCTAATAAATTATGCACTAAAAGTCTACTTTTATCAATAAAAAACTCAATCGAACTACTGAAGGGGTTTTGGAGTTTTGTATCTGCCACGTCTTCAAGTGGTCTTCTCTTTAATAGCACATTTTGATTAGTTGGAATAGAATATTAAAAATACTTACTCATCACAGGTGTCGTTATCTTATCAGCTCAATTTCATCATAATTTATTGTAAAATCTTAAATTTTATATATATTCCTATCTCATAGCAAAAGTCTTATATTATTTTCTTAAGTCTACAATTATTATCTCATTTCTTAGATTGTGGATGAGCTAATGCTTTTTTATTTTCATAATGACTGGCTAAGCAATTTTAATCTTTTTTTTGGATGGAAGCATGTTGAAATTCAATTCTTGACACTAAAATTCTGTCCTGTTAGGTTTTAATCTTTTTGATTGTTTTTTAGTTTATTGTCTTCTTTAAATCTTTATTAAAGTTTTAATATTTTTATCTTAATTTTCATAGTCAAATAAAAATGATGCCATTTCTATATATTAAATTTCATTTATAATCTTTTTTTTATTATCAATCAATTTTTTAATAAATTAAATCATATTTATTATTCATTCTATTATATTACTTAATTTTTATTCATTTGATTCATCATTATATTTTTTTATAGCAACTACATTTAAATTTTCAATTACATTAATATTATTACTCGTTTGCTTTTTTTTCATTAATGCTGAGTATACATTATTTTTTAAGATAAAAAACTTTATTTTTTAACTTTTTAGCTTCAAAAGTTTAATTCATTCTTCAATTTGGCATTATTTCACTTAATAACACTCAAATATTTTATAATTTTGTATTGTTTTGTTGAACATCGTGGTCATATTTACGATGTATAATTAAATATCTCGTATTTATTCTTTTTAAATGTTAATTTATACTAAACTACAATTAATATTATATTTTATTCTAATTAATATATAAAGCATGTGAAAATTTGGGAGAAGGTAAATTATTTTAAAATACAAGAATAAATGAAACAAAACATTATTATTTTATTCATCTATTAATATTTTTCGAGGAGCAATTACACTTACTCTTGTGATAATTTTATAGAAAATCCATCAATATTTAATAATTGCATGCTTAATCTGCGAATATAATCATCATATTTTTGAAATAAAGTGAATTGAAATTATAAATTAATCAAATATTTTAAAAATGAAAAAATGACTGATCAGAAACCTCTGTGTCATTCAACATCAATGTAAGTTACAAAAAATCTATCAAACATTTTATTTTTACAGGGGTTGCACCTGGTAAGACTGAGGGCGTCAACGAAGAGGAACTTCAAGAAGTCACACAGAGAAGGGCAATAGTATATGAATCTAAGTGATGAAGACGATGAAGATGAGGATGAACAGGAAGATGAAACGTTTTTTTTAGATTTACTAATTCTATTACTACTATTACTATTACTTTTAGCACTAATTCATTTTAATTTAAATTTCAGCTTATTTCAAAAAAATTATGAATATAATTTGTGATGCATGCATTATAGTCACAAGTGACACTATTGCAATATTAATATTCACTCTGTTTGTTCGTTTATGTGATTTCTGAAGTGTTCAATATTTGTCATTTGAATAGTAGATTTTGTATAGTTGCAAAAATCCTCCTTGTGAGTTCCATGACAATTATTTCAGGCAGTTTAGCATTTAGCGTTGAGTGAGATGATAAATCTATAGCATGTACTGTTCATGACATTCTCTTCGCTCTGATAATCTCTTGCATTATAGTTTAGAGGACCACCTTTTCGTTGTCATCGAGAATTTTTGAGGAACCATAGGTATCATATTTTCTTAATTAATCTTGAGAACCTTCATCATATTGCTTATTCAGGCTAGCTAGTCTTGACATTATCTTTTTGAATTTAAGAATTTCAGTATTTAAAACGAAGTAATGGGCGAAAGTTCGACTTGATTACCTCCAGTAGTACCACGCGATTCTCCGTTGAAATATCTAACGAAATTGAATGTCCGACTCAGAGAAGTGTCACAGGATCCGAAATAATTATACATCTCATTTTCCATTGACCACCCTATGGCATTGAGCGTCTAGATCACATTTCTTTGGTAATTGTGATGATGATGTCGATATCCGATTGATATTTATATATTTTAATAAATTTAATGAATAAGATAAAGTATATTTAACACAAAAAAGAGGATAAGAGCTTGATGCTGCCTTGATTGCTTTGACTTCCATCATCTTACAGAAGTATAACAAATGATACACAGTCTTTACTTCTAAATAGAGCACTGTCATTTATGTTGTTTCGAGAATACAATCCGCTGGAATTTTATTATGCAATAATTACTAAATACATTAGTATTTTACTACTTGGGACACTAATGAGAAAAGTGTAATTATTTTCAGTTCGCTCCCTTTAGCTGCTATAGTGACAATCATTATTTATGTAAATACTTGTACATACTCTATAATCAATAGAATTTAAGTTTTAATTATTAAAATAAATCAAAGTCTATCATAAAAAGTTATTCGATCTTTGTATTTTCTTTATAATGATCGTTTTATAATATATTATCAGGATAGTATATATTAAAAATTACTCTAAATATATTATAATATATAATTCCTATAAATTTAAATGTGAAGTATTAGGTTCAAACCCAATCAATCTAGAACTTTAATATTTTTTCAGGATTGTTAAGTTTTACTAAATATATCAATTTAAAGTAAACTTATTTCCATTTTATTGATTAAATTATTTAAATAGCTTCTTAAATGATAAACTTTATATCATATTGCTGATCAAAAAAATTTATTAAATATGTAATTTTTCCCTTACATCCATTGTGGTGGCATGTTAGTATGAGCCAGATGCCCGAACTGGCCTCCTCGAACTTACAGGGAAGTGTTGGGTGATGGTGTCGAAAGACAAAAGGATGAAATAAAAATCAAATAACTATCTGGCTGGCTTTAGCCACAGTATTAATTTCCTATAAGCTTTAAATAATAATAATAAATATGTAATTCCTTTAAAAATTAATGGAAAGTCAAATATACACTACGTACTTATTATTTTTTAGTTTAAACAATGTAATTAATGTAATATTGAAACTCCTTAAATAATTTGTTTTAAAACCATGATTTGATCAGTATTGAAACAAAAATGAAAAAACATGGCTTTATGTTAGATATTCCTTTAGTATATTATGTATTATTATTACAAATATTAATTAACATATAAATGAAAGTAAAGCATTAGATTATATTACTATTAATCATAGCCTACATAGCAATTACAAGTATAAATTAAATGGAAATTTATT
This sequence comes from Oxytricha trifallax, assembly GCA_000711775.1. NCBI lineage: Eukaryota > Ciliophora > Spirotrichea > Sporadotrichida > Oxytrichidae > Oxytricha > Oxytricha trifallax. The sequence continues at coordinate 72,709 of ARYC01017518.1, read as the reverse complement.
GTGGAATGAGAAGGGGAGGCGAACTGTGAATAGATTAATTTTCTTCAGCATTCTCCCCCACGAGTAAAAAATGCATATTCATTGCTAATAAATAAGGAACTCTCAACCAACTTCCCCTTTCCTCTAGATCAAATAAATGGCTGTATGATGGTATAAAATTGAAGAAGAATGCTCTCTTGCTTTCTCCTTAAAGGTGGTGGAAGTCAAAATTATATAGCGATTGCATTACTACATTTTATAGACTACATCAAGCTTCCATCCTTCTTTTTAAGTATGAAATTTTATACAATTTTTTATTCATTTAGTTTTAAGAATAGAAGAGGATTTATCATAAATAAATATTTAATTCTATAAACCTGGTAAATTTAATTATCCTAACTTAATAAACTTGTAGACCTTCTTTACTTCTCCCATTTCCTGTAGTCACTAGTTCTTTTCCCCATAAGTACAGTGGGATATCTTTAATGTTTTCCTATGTTGACTATATAAGTTCGATAGCATTCTTCAGGATTATCAGGGATGCCAAGGATTCTCGCGACAATCTCCTCTATTGAAGTGTGCCACACTGGCTTTTTTGCATTTAAAAATCTTTAACCATTAATGAGATGTTTTAATTTCCAATTTACCAATGTAAGAATTAGTATCTAATTGCATGAAAACCATCTAGGGAGCAGTAAATACAAGGCTTTCTATCACTACTACTCATTCAGTCCTTTATATTTTAAGCTCTAATGAAGTTGCCACATCATGTACTTTAATTTCAAAATGCAAAAAAGATTACATGAAATACGCAAACGAAAATCTTCCAACAACCCATATAGTCACAAATATTGTTAGTCTTACTAGAAAAAATCACATGATTGTTGTATCAAAAGCCATTTGCGCTATATGGCAGCTTTACGATGTTAATGCTTATAATAGTGATACAGTAAAAGGCAAGTATGTTTATGCCACCAATTACTTCTTGCTATACACTGATGCCTGTTAAGGAACCCTGCTACTAGCTATGGCTGGATGATAGCGACACCAAGGTGACCTAAGATTTATGTGTACTTCTTTTCACTCTGCAATGATAAGCTTGGATACAGAGGTTTCCATTAAATAAGGTTAATAAATCTAACATCATTTTTTAATTTGGCTGCTTTTTAATATATGATTAAGACCTGAAATACATATAATGCACTATGTTTAATTTCTCAAAAACAACTAAATCTCTTATAATAATAAAAATATTAAATTATCAGACTTTTGAATTTAAAATAAGCAATCTCCTTATCACCTCATATTATATATTTTATTTAAAGAATTTATTATTTAATAGCTCTATATATTTCCTAATTAAATTGTGTACATATTGTATAAATCAGGGTTTATTACAATGTGAAGAATATTTTTACAGGCATTGATCTGTTTCACAATTTTGATTTCAACTTTGAACAGAAGTATTGCCGAAATAGCAGCATTTAAGTTTTCTTTCTGATCTCTTTTATATTTCAAAAATTTGATATAAGTTTGTAGCAGCTATTGTTATTGCTATTGCTATTGTTGTTGTTACTATAATTTAAATGATTAGTTTTTTTAAAAAGTTATTGCTATTGTGCTATTCAAAAAGCCAAAAAACTGATGTTTAAAGTTCATATGTTTTGTAATAAAAAGTTTGCCATTTCTATATAAATTAAATTCATTTCTCTCTCTTTAAAAATTTATTTATTAAAATCTAAAATTGGAATTATGCTATTAATTATGTGTCTATGTTTAAATTTCTAGTTCCCATTAATTTACTTATTCTGAATATTTTAATAAGATTATTGCCTTTTTAGAATAATCATGTGGCATAATCTTTGACTTGCGCAACCAAGCCAATTTTCAACATGATATTATTTTTTTCGGTATTTCTTTTGACAGTAGTTCTTTGTTGTATTCTCAAATTAGCATTAAATATTAATCTGACTCATATTTCAGTTTACTTAGCATAGTTGTAGTAAGTTTACTCAAAAGTTGTTTTTAAAATGTGATATTCACCCTTAATTATAAAGCAATTTACTTTACTTAATATTATATTAATATCTTCAATTGTAACAATATAATAATCAATTTAAATGGTGTCATTACTAACCTTTATTTTGCATGAAATATAGTAATGTTTAAGAATCCACGCGTTTTTGTTCACAAAAGTATAGATTTTAATTGAATAAGGAAATTTTAATTAATGAATTCAAATTTAATTAATTAAATCAAGTTTATTTGGTATAAACGTTAATTATTTAACCCATTGGATGTCCAAATATAATAATAGCTTATTAGTTTATCCTGTGTTTTAATGCAACAAAATTTTATAAATTACTATTAAACTTAAAACGTTATAATTAAAATTAATTTATATCCCAAGTTTTACATAAGGAACCCTGATACTTAAGGCTTATCTCACTTAAAATCAAATATTCACAAATTCAAGATCAAAACATCAATGCAAGGAATACCTCACTACCTCCAATAACCAGATCTTTATCAGCAACAAAAATATGCAAAAAAGGTTTAAAATATTGGTTTTTACTAGTGATATTTACTCTATCGAATGAAGCTAGCATTCAAAGTGTACTTATGGATTCATCTGAGTCAATAGTGATGCAATAATATACTGTAATTCAACGACTGTTCTTGCTATATTTATGATCTGAATATTGCCGACAATCTCGGTTTTCAAGAATACTTTAATGAATTAAGTCTAGATAATAGCCAAACAACAAATATTTTAAAAGTGACACTGTGATAGAGATATTGAGTTCCTTGTTTTTACAGTAGAGACAGCATCAATCCTAAAAAAGTCACAATCTAAAATCTATGGACTGAATAGTATTTGAGGATTTGTTTATCACCAGAGAATAAATGGAGTTTTAATTTTATGAGATTGATTATTTTTGTGACAAACAAAAAATAACAGTCTCATAAATACAACAAATACGAAGAAAAAAGCAGTCTATTAATAATGGAATTCTGATCAAGATATTCAGAAAAAGGTATTCCTCTTATACAATGAGGAATTCAAACTGAAATTACAGAAAATCGTTATAAGACAAAATAATTGCTTAAGCTAACATTTAGAAGGTCGTTTTAAGACTTATTCTCAAAATCTAGAAAATTGCAATGCAGCATGGGTAAAGAGCATTGGTTTTTATGCAAAAAATAAGATACTTCAATATTTCAGATCCTTCTATAAATTCTTGCCTTGGTATCTATAAAGTGCTTCATCTGATTATGAAGATTAGTATAGAACTATTATTAATTGTAATTGTTGTGGACTCTATTCTGCACTTTATAGTTATGCAGTATAATTTTTTAGATATGATAAATATAAAGTTATGCACCAGAACGCAAGACAGTATATTTAAAGACTGTGATAACGTACAGGCAAGTTACACGTTCACTTTAGTCGTGATATTGCAAGCCACAAATATTTTTTTTTAAATTCTATCTAACTGATATAACATATGCTACTATAATATTTATTAAGCATGATCCAAAACATTTGTGTTTTAGGGCCAAATACCCCGAGCCATTTTATCTTGATAAAAGATATACGTCCTTTACTGTCTATGTTTTAGGTGGGTTCGATCTAATTGATTAAATAAATGTAGTACTTCAACATATTCGGACTTTAAATCACCCATCATATTAAATAGACCCAGAAAGTCAAGTTGTGTAAGTTAAAGAAGTATAGACGATAAAAATCAATTAGAAAACAGGGATTTAAAAGCAAAAATACATCAGAGAGTGATTAATATAGTCAAATAAATGCATATTATTATATCTTAATTGTTGTTTACTTTCTAATTTATAAATTTTACAATTAAATTAATAAACCATTTTTGCATTTGAATTTGTGCATTTATCCTATTTTTGACATTACTTTATTATGAAATTTATATTAATAACCAAACCACAAAACTCAGAATATTCCCATCCGATTAATTCGTCAATAATGATTGTGTTATAACCAATCTGAAGTTAGCAAAAGTAGTCTTTCCCTATTCCTTATTTATTTATGAATTTACATCCGCTACACTTAATTTGCGAGTACTTTATCAATATAATTTTAGGTGTTTAAAATATCATTAACGGAGTTTTATGCTTTCATTTGGCAAGATTTTTCTTGTTTGATTGATGTTCAATCTTCATTATTTTATTACAATATAATTTCTATAAATAAATATGAACTAAATAATTGTTATTAATGACTTAAAACTTTTTTCATAGTTAATCTTTTTATATGTTGAAAACAAAAAGAGCTTGAATCTGGCAACCACCATAATTTCCATAAATGAGTATAGCGATTTAACTTCATCATATTATATTATTATTGTAATTAGTAAATATTATTTTATTTAAGAATATATTCCATACAGAGATAATTAATAATTATAATAATGGACTTCTTATTTCACATAGTAGAAATCTTACTGATAATATGCAACATGGATCTCTTTTCCTAGGGTTAATGCCAATATTTTGTTCATTTAAGAGTGCAATTGGGAGGTCTCCAGTCATAGTCGTATCAACTGAAAGCTCCCTCTTCTTTTTCCCTCATAATCTTCTTACACTGTTATTTTAATACTCATTAAAATCCCCGATTCTCCAATATCTTTTAACGATAGAAGTTTGCATTGTTGAGGGGTTTCCTTGCATAGAACTAAATATATTTTAATGCAGTTATCCCGTTGGAGGTAGTATACAGTTGCTTACAATATTTAATATTTTTGCTTTTCAAATTATTTTTCATGTGTAGCATTATATCCATTAACTAATTCTAGAGGTTGGGCTTCTCCAGTCAAGTATTCAATAGATATTTTATGTATATTAATTATAAAAGTTTTACCAGCACCTATAAATACAAATCATTCATTCATTCATAAAAAATAATGAGAAGAATTGAAGATAATTAATAAGAGCACGAATACTAATTAATTATTATAGAAAATATGAAAAAACAAACAGCAATAACATAATTCATGAAACTATCATACACATTTCCATCTGTATGCATAAATTTCCTAGTCCTGACTCTTGTAGTTCTCAACTGAAGTGACTGTCTGTTCCAGTCACTATCGTACCTTATTGCAGAAAGAACATTAAACAATAAAAAGATCTATAAAATGTAACTTACAAATATCAAATGAATGTCAAACCACTCTATCTTTAACTTATAATCATAACATTCAATAGTTAATTAATTTAAATTAATATTTATATCTATTAACGAAAACACTACTATTTCTTTATTAAGTTTAATAGTGATATATTCTTCATTATATTATGCCACTATATTTTCATCTTTTACTTTATCTTAAACTTCAATTACATTATCTCTGCTATCTTCATTTATTGCTGGAGCCTTTTGCATCTTCCTGAAAAACTAAAAGCTAAACATTTCCAAAATGTCTTTTCGGAGCTCGCTATAGATACTCAATATATCAAGCAGCATAAATATCGTCATAACTTTAAATTGTTCAAGATAAATATATGGTAATATTGATATAATTAAACACCAATCGACTACCAACAGCAAAATCTAATAGAGCATAGCCACTACTATTCCTAACTACTGTGAATGCTTATCTGTCAGCAATATTTTAAACTCTTAAACTTAATGTGAAAATTGGGAATACATAGAGAACAATTTGGCAGCATTACCATGCTTAAATTTTGATGGGAATATAATAATAACATTACAATTAATTGGCATCAAAGTCTCAAGGACTCACGAGTGTATTAATAATTAATGGTGAAGATTAAGTTTTTTTGTTAAAACATTGACAATATATAATAGATCAGGAATTGGTTAACTTAAAAATAAATAAATTACATTACTTCGAAAAGAAATTAATATGAATTTGATTAATACTGCAAATTATTTAATTAACAGTTATTTATAAAGCATTTATCAGTTTTAATTATTTATCAATTCTCTAAATCATTTTTATTTAGTTTGAGGTCGTTTTAATTAGTTTATTTAATATTTTATCAGGTTGAATGTAAATTGTTATTTGATACTTGGCTCTTCTATGTCTTTCAAAGAATAAGCACTTTGATAAATAAACTAAGTAAAACTTAAATGATTTTATTAATGTTTTTATATCAATGTGCTATTTAGTGGAAATAATTATCAGTAAATCATGCGCTTACTTTGAATTCACTTGATTTATGGTATAAAGAGCTCTTAAGCAAACATATAGTTTCGATGAAACCTTCAATATTAATCTTTGTATTTTTAATTTATTTTCGTTGATCAGTAAAATGATTTTTAATTTAAATATTAATAACCGACAGTTGAGTTTCTAAACTGTCGGCTATATTAACTGGCTTTGAGCTACTATATAAATCACAAAAAGTGAATTCTTAAGCTGTAGAAGTTGTTTATTAAATATTCTTCCTTCATTTATGATGGTCTGGCTGGTCATTTATCCCTTCAAAGCAATTTATTCTAGAAATGGCATGCTGCTTACCCGTTCTATAGGTTCTTCGGATCGATTACTCATTGGATTGTCACTAAAACTAGTAGCTTTTTTTCAAATAATGAGAATGTTGCTTACTACTTACTAGAAAGATAAGCGGTGATAGACCTTAGTCTAGTAAAACTCCTCTGAGCCCACATTTCCTTATGTAACCTCTTAATAATTTCTGTTTAATTTTGGTTAGATAATTGGGTATCTGCCAATTATGCTATAATTTGAGCATACTGAGAAGGAGTGGCTCTGTTTCCCCTATATAAATTAGTATTGAATCTTTCTTCTCTACGTATCTAAGTAGAAATTCTTGCAATGGCCGTGTTTAATTCCTACGAAGTAGTAATTGTTGAAAGGTGTTTATTAGAGGTTTGCATATTTAAATGAAAGTTAGGGACTCTAAAACTTAAATGTTTAGTCTCTCTCTGCTTTGCTTACAGTACTACGATTAATCTAAAATTCAGATTGGAGTGATATTTAGCACAGCCTCAGTCAGTTGAGTCTTTATGTGAAAGTAAACCTCTTTGGCTTATCCTTGATGTCAAGTTAAGAAAGTTTGGTGATAGAGAGAAGATCTCTAGGGACTCAACTCTAGTACAATATAATTCTGATATGTTTAGTTAGAGAAATTGCTTATGTTTTTCAAAGTATGATTAATAAATACTTTAATTCATAAGTATTTATAATTAATTATGCATATGAAAAAAGGAATACAAAATTAGCTTATAATATTAAAATTATAATTATTCTCTTAATTGAAAGAATAAACACTTTTTAAATATAATAGCAAATTTGAACTAAAGCTAGTGTGCCAATTAAAGTGATTATAATTTATAAAAGTAATTATTATGCATGAATATGTTATTAGTTTTTAAATACAATTATTGCTATTTTTATTAGAGAGATAGATAGATAGATAGATAATAACTTAAGGTAAAATAAATATATAGAATTAATAAACACTGCTGTATAAATAGCGAAATCTAATTCTTTACTATTCAATTCTACTTTTTCTGCTGCTCCTCTCCTTCTTCTTCATTCAGATATTTCTGATTAATCTTCTCTTCAGTTCTTGCACCATCATAAATCATTCCCTTCTGGTCAATTTGCATCTTATCCTGCTGTGCACCCTGAATTCTTAGGTTCATCTCTAGTATGAGTTTAGATTAGTTTGGGTTTACTAACTGCTCCAATTAAATTCTCAGTTTTCTCTTTGTCGATCTCTGAATGCGGGAATAGGTATAATTCAACTTCTGCTCCTTCCTCTATTATTTCACTGAATCTCCCTTCTTGCTCCTCTTGGACTATTTCCATATAAATTTGAGATCCGTTATTCAGAACTAGTTCTTCCCACACGGTTCAAATCTAACTTCCTTTAACTTCTACCAGAATCGTGTTTCTGGTCAATGTCATCATCCCTGAAGTTCCTCTTCCTGTTGTCATGACTATGGTATGGTTTGCTTTTGTAAGGATATTAGTTCTTGTATTCTTCCATCTTGTTATTTCTCTGTTCTCAAGTCCCCTTAATCTTTCGTCTAGCCAGACCATGTTTGCAATAATTTCTATTTGTGTCTTGAAGTTTAGATCAATTAAGCTATGGTCTCTAAAAACTTTATTGAATCTCTTTGGATCCCCAGCTTTATTCATTAAATTGCAATTCATCATGTGGGTTGAATTCACTAAAGTTTTGTGTACATTACAATAGTGACTCATTCCGTAGCTTAGAATCGTCCTTCCTTGGTTTATTGCCAACATTTTGTCCATCACATTTTTGTTATGAATAGTTTTTTTCTTTTCTAAAGTTCTTGCTTCTTTTACTAAAGATAGTTTTTGGTTTCTTTAGACATTAAACATTTTTCTATGCTTTTTTTTACCTTTTTGATGCTCTTCAGAACTAGTTATTCTATTATTTCTTTAGTTCCACTATCTTTGATTTGTGTGATGTTGCGAATTATTCTATTGGAATATTTCTGGGGGTTTTGAATGCTATTCTTTTCAGCTATGTCTCTATTTTATCTATCTCCTCCAGCTTTACATAGCCCTTAGCCACCAATGGTGTATATTTGTATATTATGAGTGATCTGATTTAGGCGACCATGATTGTATCGCAAATCGTTGCATTGTTTGATCTTGTGAGGCTTTGGTAAAAGAAGTTTACTTTTTGATTTCATCCCACGGCCTTTCAATAGGGTTTTTAGTGTCTAATTAAATGTTCATCCCATGATATTTAACTTGTCCGAAGTTTTGCAATTTCTTTAATCATCTCGATATCTTTGAATTCTTTAGAATCACTCATAAACACAGTATTTTTTGGTTAAGTTTTAAGTTGTAGGTCATTTCTATTTCCTTGAAGCACTCTACTATTTTAATCATTTGATGTTTACTTTTTACATTTATGAGAATATCATCCGCAAAGCTAATAATTTCCCTTATTAGATTAATGCTTTTAGGTCTTTTTTAGAGTAAATGGCGTCTTGTAGATATATATTGAAGAGCATCGAAGACAGTCTGCTTCCTCAGGTAACACCTTTCTCTGCTCTTATTTCCTCTCTCTCTCATACACAATCTTTTCGTCCTGGTAAAGTTCTTCAATCAATCTTACCAATTGTTTGTCTTATTCAGATTTTATTCTTTTCTATAGGATTTGTAATAGTTTGTCTTTCCAGACAGAGTCATATGCTTTTTATAGGTCTATGAATAGATATGATTCTCTACTTTTACTGTTCCTCCTCAAATCTTTGATATGATAAAAAAGTTTAATAAGATTTAGGTGAGTGCTTTTGTTTTCTTTTAATCTAGTAATTCACTCTTTTGTTCTGGTAGTTTGTTAATTATTACTTTTTCTAATATTTTACTTAAGTGTGAGTTTATTACTATAGGTCTTGTGTTGTTGATTTCTAGGTACTGCTCCCCTTGGTTCTTGCCCAACAGGACTAGTCTTCCCTCTTTCAGATATTTGGGGAATTTCCCGCAGTTAATCCATTCAGCTACCTTCTTGCTAGCTACCTTCTTAAGCTTATCTAACTTCTAGCTTTTTTCCATCGAACCCGTCTTGTCCTATTGCTTAATTGAAGTTGCATTATGTAATACTTTGTAAAACGTCTGTGTCATTACAGAAGTCCAATGTAACTGGTTCATTTATCATTGCTGCATCGCATTGTTTCACCTATAATTGCGTCTCGTTTTGACTCCTGTCATCCTTAAATAGTTGGTTGTATTGTTCTACTATTATTTTCATGGTTTGTTCTCCAGGCTACACCCTTTCGTCTCTCACTCTTAATCCTTTTATTGGTTGTGTTTACTTTTTGTTTTTTGTTAATCTTTTTACTAGGTAGAAGAAACCTTTAAGGTCGTTTCTTCCCAAACAATGTTCCATATCTCTAATCGCTTCTTTCCATTGTTCCTTGGTGTCCAAGTATGTGTTGTTGTTGCTTGATATGTTATTCTTAACAGCCAATTTCGGAGGTTGTTAGTACCAATTCTTTGTTTTGATTTGTTTTTTCTAATTTATCCTCAAAACATTTTCTTATTGGTTATTCTAAGTCTTCTGCTTTTATTTTTTTACCTTCCTCTATGATCGTTTTCCAACATTACTTTCTAACGTCTGATATCCTTATTGTCTTTTCTCTATCCGTCATCTTCAAATTATTTTCGTGAAATTTTATCTTTAGTTTTACTTGTGGTAGTTTGTGGTCTGTTAATCTAAGTAGATCTAATTCCCATTAGATAGTCTCTACATTTGAGAAAATCTAATCTAGTTAATAGCCTCTTGTGTGAGTCTCCACTCCTTCTGGTATCGATTCCTTTTTAGCACTTCTTTCCTTAGTCTTTTGCTTAGCTCTCTAATGTGGAAGTTGAAGTCTCACATCACTATTAGTCTTTGTTTGTCACATTTTTGTTTTATTGATCTGATTATGTAAATGACTCTGTTCTGAAGTTCCTTCATTTCCTCATTTTAATATGGCGGTATGTTTATGGTGGTTATATGTAAAGGGTAACCTTCGACATTCAGAATTTTCCATGTTAAATATTACTTAAGTGTCTTTACTTTCTTCATTTAAAACTTCCCATTGTTGAGAGTTAATATCCCTCCATTTCTTGCTAATTGTGTTTGTGTCATGTTTTGATTAGTATTACCCTATATTTTTTGTAACCTCGTTTCTACGAGGCTTATGAAGTCTGTATTTTTTCCTTCTATTTCTCTCATCATTTAATCTTACTCCAATTTGGAGTTCCATCCTCTTACGTTTAGAAAGCATATCTTTAGTTCTATAAATTGAGCTGCTATTTGTCTTTTGTTGTTTATTACTTCTACCCTTCTATATACTTCGCTGGTTCTTTGCAAATCTTTCGTTTCTTCTGACCCATCCATCAGCTTCTCACTGTGGTTGAAAGAAATGAAGCTGTCGATTGTTTTCAAATGGAATAGAAAATTTGTTCAAGTATTTGTAGTTATTATTATTACTAACTTGAGCGTTTTGGTCTTTTTAGAGTTAATTGGTTAGAGTTCGTTTTGAATATTCATAATAATCTTAGATCATTTTCTGCTGCTATTGTTTCGTGCATTCCTCACTTTTTATGTGTCCGGGTAGCTTCCTTCTTTTTCCAGTACATTTTGCTTTTTCTTCCATCTTTAAACCGCTAAGTCTCCCTCTCTTTTTTTATTTTATTAATTTTTTGATATTTTTATTATAACATATTATTATTATTATAACATATCCAAAATTCTTTATTTCTAATAATCATAAACTTAAATATTCAAATTTTCTCTAAATGCGCCTGATGACCAAGACTGGTTTACAGAAATTTACTTATCTTTTTTCTCATTTCCCTTGGAGAATAATCAGTATCCTAATATTTGTGTTGTCTGTAGCTTCCATTTCACTTACATATAATAGACTTACTTATTGTTTTATTTAATTTTATTGTTTAGGTGAGGGCTTAGTAAGAATTATGTGAGTGTTATCTGGTGTATAGATCACAACGTATTAACCCGAAATTAGCAGGTATTAAATAGAAGATTCAGGTTCAGTTGGAAATTAGTACTAAATAGGAACTATGCCGTAGTTACCACTACCAGTAGAGATCGTTGAGGAGTATGATTTCACCTTGCTCGGAATCCAAAAGTGGCAAATTATAATCCGGATAGCTCCTTTAGGAATGCTGGAGTTGATATTCATGCATTTTATTATCTTATGGATTAATGCTTGTGTGCTTGTCAACTACCTGATGTATTCTCTGAATGAGTAATGGGAATAAAGGAAGTAAAGAGAGATGGGAAGATCTTTAAATTAAAAGATATAATTTTGAATTTACTTTTTTAACATTTAAAATATGAAAGAATACTAACCTAAAGAATATGGACTAATAGAAGCAGAACTGTCATTATTAAACAACCATTAGTAAGTGCAAATAAACAAAGGATTAGCAAAGATTTATTATGTTAAAATCAAATGCTCAAATCCTACAATGGATATAATAAATGACTGATTTGATAAGGTAAACCATTAATAAATCAATATTATCAAAAGTATAATATATCTGAATGATATTGCAAGCACTATAAATGAATCAGTAAGAAATCCAATAAGTGCTAGAATACATACTCACTCTACTGATAATCATTTATGTTTTGACATTTCTCTTTTTTTCAGGATAGATATTCCAAATAAGTGAGTTGGACATCGTTTGGTTTAGAAGAAAATACTGGATGCATTAATTGCTAAAATACAAATTTCTCTAAAAGTAAATGGGAATATATTGTTAGTTGCTATCAAGGTCGCAGTGAGTTTTGCCATAATCTTCAAAACTACATTCTTGTGGAATTCATCTCCCAAAGTAGAAAAAGAGACTTGAGAAGCTACGTTATATGGAGAAATATTTAAGCTAACTTTCTGTTTAATCAATAAAGCAATTTTAAATAGTTATAATTCAATAAATTTATAATAAATTGATATTTAAAGTGCTTAAATAATAATATTATTTAAAATTAGCAAAAGTTTTAGAAATCTGACTTTAACTCTGATAAAAATTACAATCCTAAAAAATAGAATTAAGTTTAAATTTTGGATTTCTCTGCCTGCGTGTTACGATTAAATCATGAGAGTGAAGAAATTTAATTTTTAATACGGCAATTTCTCTGAAGAGGATATATAAAAGAATAATTAGAAAGGCGAAAAAGTTCATTAAAAAATATATAAGATCTTAAATTAACCATAGAATTTTATCTGATCACGCAAGTCCTCTACCTAATCAAAGAGAAATTATTATAAAATATATAGAAGATCTCGAGATTGAAGAATTTGTATTTTTAATACTCATATCAAGTGCTGTTATAAGACATTTTCTATGATTGGAATTAATAATAGAATAATTAGAAATACTAGAGATAGGCATTCTTAAAAGTTGTTGGCATAGTTAACACTTTAAAAATCATGATAAAAATTGTATTTTCACCTTCACCTGAGAATTCCTCAAAATCTTTTATCATGAGTGAGTTAAAATTAGTATTTTCTTTAATACAGTTGAGAAAATTGTGATTTTTATTCAATTATACCCTCATATAAAATTTCTCAGCTGACATCATAGCATATAAACCTCAAAATCCTTTAAATAGTAATATTTTTTAATCATGGAATTCCCATTCTCTTTCCACGAGAATATAAATTATTGCAATCCATTAATTGTTATGTTTAGCTTATTACTTTCTGTTCTTTTTAGCTATCTTAAATATTGGACTTTAATTCTTTAAGAAGAACCCTGATTTTAAATATAATACATTGTCACTTCAATAATAAATTAAAATTATCTCCAACAATCTTTATTTGTCATTAGAAAAAAAAAGATTCCTAATATCATAAGACTATGTCACTATGATTGAGTGAACGATTCGTCAACAATTTAATATATCGAATATTAAACAATTAAATGAGTTTTTTATTTAAGATGTCTTATATAAATCTAATTGTTCTATGCACGTTTCTGTAATTAGCTTTTGTCTAGTTATCAGTGAAAAAAATCATTATTTACTATTGTTCATTCTAATTTGTTTAATATAATTAATATTAAAACTTAGTGTGTTATTGTATTTACCAACGAGACCATCAGCATTATGTAAGCAGTAGTGCATAGGTTTTTGGGAATGTGAAAATTTTAGGTGATATTAATCTAAAATTTCCATCTTTCAAGAAGTTATAAGAATAAATAACCAAGAACAAAACAAATGTATATGATTGAAGATAACAACACTATCATAAGTATCTAGGGGTCCTGATTTGAGGAAAGTATTTCTTTTTCAGTAAATCAATAGATTTATTGTGAGCCTTTTATTAATCCAGATATTGGAGTTAAGCAATTAAGTAATCTTCTTATTCATTAGGCTAATCCAGCTGTTTGAATTGTTTTATTATTTAAGAGTCCTTCTTGTTTTTGAAGTTTCTCCTCTTCATCATAGTCTATTCCATATTTCAGGAGCTGCTATGCTATCATAATCTTATATATTATTATTTATAAATTTTTTATATTTTAAAGATTGATATATTTAAAATATTATACATTTTTTCAGTAAGATTATATTAAAAGTTAATCAATGATATCCCCTTATATCATGATGAAGTTCTAGTTAATAATGAGACTGTCATTGCCTATGTAACTTCAAGCATCTTTTTAACTCTAGCGATATAGTAGAATAAGAATTCATCATTTAGTGTGTTGAATCTCTATACTTCTCAGCGAAAACAATATTGTAACCAATAGCATGTTTACTTTTTGGGAGGAGTGAGCAAGCATCTTATTTAATTTAATCACAAGCCATAATTTAGTTTATATCTTTGAGGATATCAGCCTAGTCTATGTAATCAATGGAGAGAATGACTACCCCGCTGTTTTTGTTTTCTATTAAAATTTCGGATAATCTTATGCTTAAGGATGTGACTTGATGTAGGTTTAATTAATAAAACTATTATATCGAGGGATCATTATATAAATATAAAGATATATAAATAATCTTTTAATTTCCAATCATTGCACATCCGACTCAAAGCTTTCGTTATTACCCACTAGGAAGATTATTGAAGCTTGTTTCAAACTAATATTAAATACATATTTCTGATAACCACCTCTACTATTTATCTTTATATATATAAAGAATTATAATAATAATAATAATTAACAGGCATCTAGGCCTCAAGGGCCTACAAGTATAAAGTGTTAAGGAATAAATCCTATCTTGCCTCTAATTTTTGGAGGTTTCGCTCCTCAATTATTTTTCTTCTTTTGTGTTTTCTTTAGTTCTTTCTTTATTCTTTCTTGTTTCCACTTCCATTGCCGTTGTATTTCTTTCCTGGCTTCTGAATAATGATTTGGTCATCTACCATCTTTGTTTTTGGTAGTCTCATAAGTTAGGTCTCATATATTTCAAATTAAAATAAGTTAAGTTGTATATAAGATTTAAAAGCAGTGGTGATGAGTTGAATTAGGTCTTTTCTCAAAAATCCTGCTTGTTTTGTTAGTACTTTGAACTGAAAGTACTTGGTTGAATATGGGGTCGAGGTGTATAGCAAATGCCTGATTTGCTTGGGAGTTCAATTAGTTATTTTTGAGTATGATTGATATTAGCGATTTGACTCCTTTAGTTTCAGTTGCATTTGTTTTATTCTTGACAGCTTGGTCGTCTGTGAATTCAAAGTCAGCTTTTTATAGTAGTAGGAGTAGTTGGTTGAATTCAAACTTTATGTTTGAGCTCATTGCTGAAGCTATTTGGTAAATTGTTTTGTATAGCCTTGTGAAAGGTCATTGAATTTTAGGATTATCACTGATTCTCTGGTTTCAAACATTTGTTCCCATTATTCTAATGGTACTCTGTTTCTAGCTTATCTACATTTGTGGTGGTCGTCCATTGCGTTTAGGTTGGCGTCCCACTTTACTATGATTAACTGATTCTGAAACTCATGATGCTAGTTTTAATTTAAATGTAGTAAACAACACCAATTGCTCCAAAGGAGTTAAGAATAAAGAAGAACATAAAGTTAGGTTGCACTCACAATACATCTCTTATATCATCAATTTCATTGAATATATTGATTACATCCACAGACGCTTTATCTCCGTTTGCCAAGATCAAACCAGTTAACATATATATATTGCAATGCCATTATGATTTAACAAAGCAAAGATATGGTCAGTATATATTGTAATGCCAGTGTTCCATATTTCTGTTTAATCACTAAAAGTCTTTCTAAATCCACTAAATTTTAGGCATTTATTGATTAACTTTTATCTTTTGAAATCTTAAGGGCAATTAATGTCATATATTAATAAATAAATATATTTGTATATAATACTTTTTTATTTCAGCAAGCTCAATATCAGAATTAATTAGAAAGGAATTAGCTCAGCATTAACTTTATTATCATTTCTTTAATTTCTGTTTTTTTCATTTCTTTCAGCAACAGTGACCTCTTGTACACAAATAATCCTATTTTTTTGCATCTCCATATTTCCATTAAATTAATATAATAGGCTGTATCAAATTATATTTATCATGATAGTCTCATCTAAATTCAAGCCAAGAACAACATCAAATTATTTACATTACACAAAACAACTTCAACTTATAAAATATAAATTAATATTTTATTCAAATACAAATGCAAATGCAAATAAAGAATTTTGGAAAGGGATGTTCTAATAAATACAACTAGTATTATTATTGAATAATATCAGCAAAAGATAATTATATATATAATATTAAAATAACTTATAAAACGTTAAGTTTTATTGAGAGAAATATTTGTATTTTATTATTTAGCTGTTATCTTTATTTATGAAATCAAATTTTATTTACATGAATCATGAAATGCTAAATTAAAACTATTATATAAAGTAATTAGTAATTAATGTAATAACAATAATAATAATGATAACATTGAGGTCGCTGGGGACCCCCCATCGAATATGTATGATAGATCCTATTGGACTAGACCTTTTAATTAGTTCTCGGAGATTCTCTCCGTGTATACTGAGTCTTCATCTTCTTCTTCCTTTTGCTTTGCCTCTCTGCATTCTTCTCATTTAGTGTTTGCCTCTTTTTCCTTTTCTTCTTTGGTTTAGGATTTAGATTTGCTCACCTATGTCTCTAGACTTAAAATGTGTGCCAAAGTTTTTGACGTTGATTGATAATTTCAGGTTTTTTAGGCTATGGGTTCTTTACATCTGGTCCTGACTAGTTAAATAAGTTCTTTCTTTAGGAAGTGAGCGTGCTTTTAGAGCCTCTTTACGTATATTTCCACCTTGTTTAGGTGGTCATGGTAGTCGGAACTTACGGATATGCAGCTTGCTTCAATGGCTGTAACATTCTTGAGTATATCTATGTTGAATAGTCTCACAAAGTCAAGTAGGTCGGCTAGTGTTTCAATCGCTGAGTTAGTTTTAATTTTTATGTGCTCACCCAGTTGTCCATTGTCAATGCTGACCATTTCAATTAGTTTTTAGTGGTCTAGATTAACTAATATGGCAGTAATATCATTTGAGCATCTTTAGATTACTTTAAACATCATATTTTTGATCGTACTCATCTATATTGATATACATGATTCTCTTGTGTCGAATCTGTCTTGTAGTTAGGCCTTGGTGATGGTATACATCCCTTAATAGGATCCAGTTTAATAATAATTATTTTGTTATAAATATTCACTTTAATTGAGATCCATATTAAGTACTAAGTTTTAATTTGACATTTCTTATTAATCTCCTATTTAGTATTAATTTGATTCCGTGACGTATTTGACGTCATTAGAATTTGGATCTGGGTATGTGAAGAAGTGGTTAATGGTTTTCTTCTTTTCTTCGGTGTAATAATCTATACAGTAAGTGGGTTCGTTAAAGCTCTCTATATACGAGCTTCCTTCGTCATATATATATATCGTATCTTTGTTTTTCTTCTCCTCCCCATTGGCAGAGTATATTACTCTCTTTGTTATGAGGTTGGCGCTTCTGTTAGGGATTTGGGGATCTTCATCTATTGTATAGTAGTCTTCATTTTCATGATTACTACCCCTTATTGATTTCTGATCAGCATCTATTGGAGGTGAGGCTGGTTTTTCTAAGCTAGTGTTGATTAGAGCTCTAGTAAAATTTATTGGGATTTTTTGCAGTTTTTGGGGTTTTATGAATTTGTTATTGATTGATGCTAGTCTAAGCATCTGAAAGAGTTGTTGTGTCCAGAGTTTTACTGCTTCACAATTGTTTCCTTCATCAAATTGTATTCTTGTTAGGTGTAGTTAGAGCTAGTTGACTATGGAGAACCCTTTTCTTATAAATTTCCTGGCTATGAAGGTAATGATTTCTAGTGTGTGTACTCCCCACTAACTTTTGTTTTGTTAGATGATATCAATTGTGTTATATGCTAGGTGTTGAAATTAGTTGTTTTCAATGTCACCTTATCTAATATCCCTTTCTATTTTGCTCAGAATACCCATTCTTTGTTTCTTATTAAATCTTTTTTGTAATTAATGTAATTACCTTTTCTAAAAAAAGTTACTGCATTTTATGATTTTGTAATAAATTATCCCTTATTCTATAATTCTAAACCCTAGCCTAATTGAATCGTATTAAAAATGCTAAAGTGTATAAATTAAGAATGAAACCCAATATTTGGATTTTTGACATGACTTCTATCACAGTAACTACAGTATCAAGATCTAATTGTAAGAATCAAGAAGTATGAGTGAAATAGTGTAACAGTTATTACAATCACTAATGAATAACTTAATAATAATAATAATAATGATAGACCAAAGAAGAAAGGAATCAAGAATATTAATAATTTGCTACTGGTATAGAACTTATTAATGCCAAATAAGGCTGATATTATTTATGAAATGAACAGGAAAATGATTTTATAAAATCCAACCTAACTTGGGAAATAGCAAAGCCTTTTAAAAGGCATCATTTCATATTATCAATCGATTTAAATACCTTTTCATTGGGCTAATTTCGACATTTTGTAATTAGAAGTAATAAAAAAATAAACAAAAAGCAGTTAAAGAGGTTTATTGATAAATTTGCAGGTATTTTTGTATAAAATGAATAAAAAGATGGTCTTCATTGATTGGCACATGGATAATAACTATCTTAGCGTATAGCTTTCCCATTTAATTATATATACTTAACTTTAGGATTTTTTTGATAAACTAATATCAATCAAATGAGCAATTAATTAAATAAATACAAGGATTAAAAGTTTTATCACATTAATCAAGAAAGTTGGACAATGAAATTAACTATTAAATTAAAACTTTAAAAAATGAGTTTCAAATATATAAACTTAAATAAATAATATATAACAATTCGTATAATAAAGATAAAATATAATAAAAGAGTGAAATGAATGGAGATAGGGTGGTTGTTATTTTAAATTTAAATTCAGATTAATTTAGTATTTTGATTATTATAAAGAGATTTGGTTGCTTTTAGTTTAATAACATTAGTACAATATATATATATATACCTGGACACCCATTACTGGGTCATTAATCTAGGCGTCCTAACGGACACTCTGGTCCTCGACCACTTGAGATTACCAGGCCCAACTGTTAGAGATGTTCCTTTGACTTCACATGTTGCTATGGCCCTACAGCAAGATTAGTGCCGTCCTCTATGAAGACTCAACAACCTTTCCTCAAGCCCAAGGTGAAGCACCTATTGGCAAGAGCATGCATCACATTTCCGAGACTGTCAATATTCCTTAGCTGGCTTGTTCAAATGTCCAACGACTAGCTTCCCTAACCGCAATGTTGAAGACAATATCATTGCTG
Source organism: Oxytricha trifallax (assembly GCA_000711775.1). Classification (NCBI taxonomy): domain Eukaryota; phylum Ciliophora; class Spirotrichea; order Sporadotrichida; family Oxytrichidae; genus Oxytricha; species Oxytricha trifallax. The sequence continues at coordinate 53,394 of ARYC01017518.1, read as the reverse complement.
CACTCATCATGAACAACTAGGCTAACACTGATCACACTGTAGCTACATCCGATCCTACCGCATGGGCAGATATTGAGGCCGTTCAAGACTCCTTTAGTAGACTACCAGTAATATTCATTGAGTAATTGATATACTAAAATATTAGATGAGAATCCGCCAAGGCAAATACACTGCTATGCAGAGGAATTCCTTCTAGCTTAGAGCAGGATCCGCCAACGCTCCTAAGCAAGCTCACTTATCGTAACCCCTTTAGGAAGCAACTGCACGAGTACATCGCACACCTGCCCCTCCTAATCTCGCAGATGGATAGGCCCTGGCTTCAGCACGAGTTCCAAGAATGTCTGATTAAAACTTTCAAAGTTGATATGGTATTCAAGATTTTCATAATTCAGCCCAACATTTCTACCCCAATAATGATATTGAATTATCTAGGCCCCTGGGATAGATGTCTGAGTCGGACATTCCATTTCCGTAAAATGAAATATGGAGAACCGCTTGGTGCCCCTGCCACCCACTCAAGAGAAAAATTCTTTTTTGTCATCGTTTGCAATACTGATTCGCAAAAAATCATATGTTGAAAATTTGAGGTAAGTATTTTTGATCAGACCTATTAAATTAATACCGCTTAATTACACTAAATTAACGACTTCTTTATTATATATTAATTTAAACATTTGAATTTAATTAGACAAAACATGACATCAAACCCTGAAGAGATAAAAACACTCTCAGGATGACAAGATCACCAGCTCCCAGGAAGAGGCCAAGATCATGCAGTCCCTCCTCCAAGTCAGAGATCAGCTAGCTCTAATTCACGAGTACAGACATCACCTCGCGTCATTTCCAGAGCTGCCCAGGGTCAACGAAGTCATGAGAAGATCGGGGGCACCCGCAGCTCACGAGGCTGAGGCAATCATGGCATGGCACTGGCAGGTGGTAACAGGAGCACGCTCAGATCTCCAACACTTCAAGCAGGAGATCGATCAATCGTTGAAGAAGAGCAACCCCGGCCTCTACAAGAAGCTCACTCCCCAGTCAAAGATCCAAGAGATACAGGACCGCCTGCAGCTTATACAGGAGAACTCCGAAGACCAGATGCACACATTCCTCAGGAAGATCTTCGCCAAGTGTCCCCTGCTCCCAGAGAAGATCCTCACCCTCCTCGCGAAGCAGTGCGAGACCTGGAGGCGGACAAGCTCCTTGCCTGGTACACCGCGAACATCAAGCCGTAGGCAGAGGAGATCAGACGAGGCAAGTACTCCCAAGTGCATCAGTAGTCATTGAAAGCCGTCATTGAAGAGATTGATTAGTAGTTTAATTAGTGAGAGAATATTGTAATTAAATTAATTTCATATAATTGGTTATTGGTACATTTATTTTTCATTTCTCCCAAATCTTTAATTCTTTTAATTAAATTTTGAAATTATTATAGTTTCAAATTCATAGATAATTTAATAATAAATTCAAGTAACCGTATTAAAGTAGGTATTTTTAAAGAATAAAGTAGCTTTTTTCTTAAATAAACAGGGAGTTTTTTAAAAATTAAAAATTCATTAAAATTAATAAGATATAAAAATATATAGACCACTTCCACGTACACCAGACTAATGGCTCCATCACACCTTTGCTACTGAGAAAATATTGTGCAGCAAAAATAAGTGATTTTTGGAAATGTCATGGGAATTTAGGAAACTATTTTATAATATGGAGAGGTGACCTCGGTGAACATGTTAAATGTTGTATTCCCTTGCACTTGTCATACTCTAAACAGTTTTAAATAGGCCTACTACTCTTTAGATCTTGAAAATATCAGTTTCAATGATGATTTGTTTGGCCTAAACAGCAACTTAATGATTTCTCTGCAATTTAAGATTAGAATCAGAGTAGATCTACTATTGAGATTTTCTGGTAGATAAACACGTAAAGACTGGCCAACTTACTCCTTAAATAGTAACTTATTTGTTTGCTTATTTACTAACTTAGAGCCCTTAAATGGATTATATTGAGTTACTTGATAAAATATAAATATAAATATATTTAAAAATCTAAATATCTATTTTACTAAGATATATAACTTTAGATAACTTTGAAGATTAATATATGATTAAATATGGAATTTGATATTCACATATGTGATTTACACATTCTATGGTGCTCCTGTTTAAATTATTCTGAGTAGATTCAGACAGAGAGTTTAGAAATCAGAATTGATATGCAGCAATTAACCTAGAGTGGTGCTATCATGATTGACGGTAATTACTAATCAAACTGTAAATAGGTATTATTTGAAGGTCAAATGTAATTAATATTTAAAATTAAGCCGCAAGGCGTATTAATTAATTATCATTTTTTACTATCTATCCATCTTTGTAATTATCAACACAATTGCCATAATTTCTTCTATGAAAGATTTGTTAATCACTTAATTAAGTTAAATTCGGGAGGTTTGATTGAAGAATCTGATCAAGATACAAAGCATCATAAGTGAATTCCAATCAATATTATATTTTAAAAAAGTTAAATAATTATATATTCCAGGAGAACCTATTGAGATAATTAGCTAGTTAAAACCGTTAGCAGGTCTGGGGACAGAACCAAGTGTTCTCCTAAGTTGAGTAGGCTGCTACTCGGCAGTCGACCTGGTCTCCCATTCAATTGAATTGTATATTCAATTTAATCTTGAAATTGAGGGTTATATATAAATACTATATTAAAATGGTCACATGTAAGGGTTTAATTAACATTTGGTGATATATCAGCAATTTTTAGTAGAGCAGAGATGACATATAAATATAAGTTAGAATGACAAATGCAATAGATGAAAAGGTTTTTCGATTAATTATCTTATTGATATTAAGTTAAAAAAATATTAAGATGTTTACTCCACTGTTAGTATTAATGAGTAGATCTAATTTACTAATATTCAACAGGAAGTTATAAATTAATACTCTGATTTCTTATAGTCCTTTAATAGTACTAATTAATAGTCAAGATATCTAATGATACCATAATTATAGTTAATAAAATGATATTTCGGACAAATATCGAACGAATGTAGAAGAAATAAGATCAGAAGAGTTATGATCATTAAAAGAGTTATAAGAAATAAATGAGGAAATTAGAATAATATCATCACAGTAGTAAAAGCAGCTAAGAACTCACTCTAAATCACTATGAATGATTAAAAAATTCATTGGAGGATAAAAGCAAAGTATAGCAAAATCAATAATTTAAATTAATAAAATAAAATATTTTAAAAATTAGCAGAAAGAGGATTTCAATTAAAAGTATTGCTAGGCATTGATTTATAAGGAATTTGATATTGCCATTCATCAAAATTAGTATGTTAAATTTATCTTTTCAAGCATACTTTCAAACGATTTCTGTAAAATTTCCTTGTTCTATTTTTGGGCTTGAGCGATATAATCATCGATATTCAAGTTTTTTGCCTCTTTTAATAAGAAACTAGAGACTTTGATATTTTGATTAGTGTCAGTAAAGAGTAAATTAAGCATCTATCCAGGATTAAGTTATCTAGTTTTATATGATGATTTATTAATTCAATTAAAGGGATACCCCCCATGTGCCTGGAATTTTTTCAAATCCCAGGCACATGAAAATCGTTCCAGATTCATTCTGGAATCCAAATTCCAGAACTGTATTTGGAATTCCAGATATAATTCTGGAATTCTGTTAAAATTTTATTTATGTTAGAATATATTATAAATAAAAAAAAATTACTATTGTATTTTGTATATCAAAGTAAAATTATAAAAATTCAATTTAATTGCTCTCTATAATAAATAATCCAAAAGTAATATTACAATGAGATAAAAAAATTAAATATTATAAGCTTTTGAATTTTATAATTATGTACAAAAATGAATCTCCATTGATTCAGTAAAATTATCACTTATATCATGTAAATACTAATTTAAATTTTCTAAAGCCTGTTTTATTTATTATTATTATACATAATATATAAATTAATGCATTTGTTAAAATATAATTATGCAATTTAATAAGAAATTTTCATTTATCTTAAGAAGATGGATCATAATTCTTATAACATTTCAAATAAAAATAGTGAAGATGTTTAAGAATTTTAGCTTATTTTTAAATAATATAATATTATTATTTAAAATTATTCATGGCATTTTCCTATCTTCATCATAAGATGGAACATAACGGGATTTTTTTGTTATATAAAGCTTAGTTTATAATTTAAGGAATTTTACAGCCTATCCTCAATATATCATGACATAACTTATAGTTTTCTCAAGGCATATACATTGCAGTGCCGTAAAAAATATATCATTATATGTCATGATTACCGTCTATTTTAACTAAAACTATTTATATTTAATATTAATTTTGATACATTATGTTTGCTAAACATCGAATGTGTTCCTACAATAGTTATCGTTCTAAAATTATAATCATGTTACAAATTAATATGAATTTGAATATAAATGGTAAAAGAAATTTATTTTTTTGCTTTTTAAATAAATATTTAAATAATATTATGTATAACCATTTAAATGAATTTTTGGGGGGGAAGTTTATTGGCAAAAAATTTTATAGCACCCAAAGAAGGAAGGTTCCTGCCGCTAAGTAATTTTAATAATTTTCAAAAAATCTTTATCATTAATTATATTATAGTTAATTTTTAATTTAGCCTTAAATATCATTTCTTCCTTGATTATGAATCTAAATTATAATAAAAATTACACTAATTATTACAAAAATATTATTTTAGCCTTGTTTATTATTTATAATTTGATAATCAATAATAATTTACTTTTAAAATTATATAATAATAAAAGATAGATAGTATATATTTATGGTAATTGAAATTAAAAATTTACTTGTTTCTAATTCTTTTAATACCAAACGATATAAAACATAATAATGAGGGCAGGAAACTTCTGAAGGAGGCAAGAAACTGTTTTGGGGTAGGAAACTTCCTTCCCCCGAATTTTTTATATAAAATAATAATATTTTATTAAAAAAAATTTGGTTCCAGATCTGTACCTGGAATTCCAGATTCATCCTGGAATTCCAGATTCATTCTGGAATTCCAGATACAGTTCTGGAATTCCAGATATAGTTCTGGAATTCCAGGTACAGTTCTGGAATTCCAGGTTCCAGATTCATGTGCCTGGAATTTGAAAAAATTCCAGGCACATGGGGGGTATCCAATTAAAGAATATAATAAATATAGCATTGCTTTTTTTGTAGTTAATGCTTACATATAATCATACTAATGACAAGTAAACATCCCATGTGCTACACATTGACTGGAGTAATCTTTTAAATCAATTTAAGGATGTTGATGGCATAAATTAATATTTTAGGAATACATTTGATTTGAGAAATTAATAATTAATTAATAAATAAGGAATTAAATTCGTATCAGTTAACTTTATCCTAGCATAGACAATATGGTACTTGTTCGATAGAGAATTCAAAATTAACTGGACTTTACTATTGGCGGTACCCCTCTATCGCATCCCCAGAGCGAGTTAACTCGACTTTAATTTTTGGTGATTTGTTTAGTTGATTTTAATGCAAAAATTAAAGTCGAGTTATCTCGCTCTGGGGATGCGATAGAGGGGTACCGCCAATAGTAAAGTCCAGTTAATTTTGAATTCTCTATCGAACAAGTACCATATTGTCTATGCTAGGATAAAGTTAACTGCCACGATTTTAATTAATTATGTTATTAATTTATTTTATAATTTCCCAAATCAAATGTATTCCTTAAATAGTATGATATTGTATTAAATGGCTTGGAGTAAACTTACATTGTTGGCGATGAAACAGCAAATCATATTGCATAAGATAGATTATTAATAAAACAATGATAATGATGCAAATGCCTTTGTTAACTATTAAATACAATGAATTTTCAATATGATCATATTACAGATAATAAACAGATAAATATAAAAAGCCAATAAAAGTAACATGATAAATCCGCGATAATAATAAATAAATATTGCAGAAATAAGATAAAATTCTATTCATTATACTGAATATTATAAGGATTTTATCTGTAATAATATTTTCTTATACAAAAATTTCCTTAACAAAAGCAATGCAGAGTTTTAATAAATAAAAATGATTAAAATTATGATTTTTTAGAATTTATATTACTTTTAGTTTAGCTGTTTCTCCAACACTAACTATTTTTTTATTTAATTTAATATATTTTTGGAATTTATAAAGTATTTTTAAATAGATTTTTTGTCAAGAATATTTCCTATATGATTAACATGTCAAAGATCAAATCACTCTAATGACCATCATACTTTAAGATTCGATAAGAAGTAAAAAAGTAAATATATGTAAATTTGGGGTGGGCCATATCTGAATCAAAGATATTTTCTTATAGTTTGAATAAGTTGGCGTATCTTCTCCGGGTCAAATTATAGTAAGAGAACATGAAATATTTTTTTAGTTACGAGAGATTTTTATATAGATATGAAAACACACAAACGAGCCTCATTTTTATTATAAAAATTATATAAAATTATTTATTTTTTTCACAATAATTCGTTTATTTTACATAATTCTAAACTATATATATATATATATATATATATAAATTACTCAAACTCTTGATGATACGGCATCTTAAAAGATATTTTAAAATCTAAACCCATTTATTGCTATAAAAAATTAAATTTTCAAATAATTTATTTGTTTAGTATAACTTATAAATAAGAGTTTTAGTAAAATACATAGTATAGAATTGTGTAAAATGAACGAAAAATTATGAAAAAAATGTGTATTTTCAAATCTATATAAAAATCTCGGGGGAGGGGGGAAGTTTTCTGCACTTGATGAAGTTTCCTGCACTGATTTTTTCTTTATGTTAAATTTAATAAATTTTAAATAAATAAACAAATTTAAGATTTTTATGACTCATTAAATATTAAGAGCATATTGTTAATCATTGAAGTAGCTCAAGAAAATATAGTATAACTGTTCACCCCGAGGTACCCCCCCCACTCCTCCCAGTCCCTAAACCGAGGTACCTCCCCCCACCACTCCCCCCACCTCAAAAATGAAGTCCCCCTAATATACCCCACTTTATATGAAAATCATATTCCCAAGGTCTGAATCGACTCCCTTCATGACATCTCACTCACATAACAATATTTATATATAAAATGAAATAATTTTTCAAAATTACTTATTATATTTTTTTTGCTGTTTTGATGTTATTTTGAATTTTTGGCAACTGTCACTACGTCCGTTGACTATTTAATACATATAATGCCATAGGAAAATATATTTCAATTGAGTTTACATTGTCTAGACTTATTGCAGATTTTATTAATACAATTAAGCTATGCACATAAAAATTCCAAAAATCTTTTTCAGCCTAAATTATCTCATTTTGATTTAAATATAAAAATTAACATGAGTAAATTTTTTAAAAAATCATTTACTGTCTTAAATAAATTCATAATATAATGAAATATTAATAAAAAATAATAATGTTTGTTAATTTATTTTTATTTTCAATTTGTTAAATCTTAGCATAATCATTATCATTTTTTATTATAAAATAATATTTATTTAAGAGAGTAAATGATTTTTTAAAAAATTTACTCATGTTAATTTTTATATTTAAATCAAAATGAGATAATTTAGGCTGAAAAAGATTTTTGGAATTTTTATGTGCATAGCTTAATTGTATTAATAAAATCTGCAATAAGTCTAGACAATGTAAACTCAATTGAAATATATTTTCCTATGGCATTATATGTATTAAATAGTCAACGGACGTAGTGACAGTTGCCAAAAATTCAAAATAACATCAAAACAGCAAAAAAAATATAATAAGTAATTTTGAAAAATTATTTCATTTTATATATAAATATTGTTATGTGAGTGAGATGTCATGAAGGGAGTCGATTCAGACCTTGGGAATATGATTTTTCATATAAAGTGGGGTATATTAGGGGGACTTCATTTTTGAGGTGGGGGGAGTGGTGGGGGGAGGTACCTCGGTTTAGGGACTGGGAGGAGTGGGGGGGGGTACCTCTGGGTGAACATATAACATTATATAGGCATGGTAAGAAAAGGATAAATTGAATCAGAATTACACTAGCAATCGGATAAAATATTTGGAATTACTATAGTAAAGCAATATAATATATAAAAGACAGAACCTAAAAATATCAGGTGAAAAATGTCAGAGTTTTTGGAATATGAAGAGAGATATTGAATATTGATTGATAAAGAAAGTATAATTATAACAATGAAATTAGCTTGAAAATAGTTGATAGTTGTTATAAAGATTAATTTAATTAAAAAAATTAAAAATTAAAAGATTAAAAGAAGTGCAGGAAACTTCCCTCTCTGAAATCTCTCGAAACTAAAAAAAGTATTTTCATGTTCATTGACTCTAATTTGACCCGGAGAAGATGCGCAAACTTATTCAAAATATAAGAATATATCTTTGATTCAGATATAGTCGTTTTGGTTCAGATATGGTGGGCACCACTTAAATATTATTAAGGTTTCAATAAAATTCCTATTTTGATAATCATTAAATCACAAGGAATTGTATTTATTAAAAAGACTAAAATAAGCCATTTATAAAATGAATGTGAAACAATTACTCTAATAATTGAATTTTAGAATTTTCATAATATACTCCAAGTCAATAGAATTCAATTTATCTAAGTTTTAATTTTTATGATTAACTTTCTTGGTGATAAATATTTTCTTTAATTTCCACAAAATGACATTTGCAATGACCGACCAATTAGACTATATAATATCACTTCTTGTAGAGAATTAGAAAATACAATTAAGTTATAATATATAAATTTAATGATTTGTCCTTGGTTGAACTATGTAAAAATGAGAAAAAAAGTAAATTTGTTTAGAAATGTCAATGACCAATATAACTAGAATAAACGTTTAAGGTAGTTACCGTGCTCAAGAAATTTTTATTTTCTATAATTCCCACTAATCATTAATTCTGCATCTTTCCTGTATCCCAAGCAACCACCTGAAAAGCAAGGAATCTGTTCGCAGTGGTAAAATATTCCGATTTGAGATTCTTTAAAATTCCAAAAAATAAAATAAATTTTGGGAATATTGGCAAATCACACAAAGTTGATTTTAAACTATGTTCCTGTGAGATTTGTGGACTCTACTTATGCACCTAAATTTTTATTTTAATTTATATTTAATTTCTTTATATGAGAATTTTAACATAAATTTTAAAAAACATTTTTGGTAAAAGTATTTTCTTAAATTTCAAAAACTAAAATTTTAAATATCCAAATTACATACAAAAAGACACGTCTTGTAGAGAATTAAATATAAAATAAAGTAGTATTTTTGCATATTTTTAAGATTTGTCCTTGGCTGAATTGTTCACGAAGAGTGCCCAAAACCGCGTTAGAGAAGATTTTCTTCCAGTTATAGTACTAATTGACCATCCATTTTACGTGAATTCGAAGTCTGATTGAAGAAATCTGCCCTCATTAAAAAGTTAGACTCATAAGAATTCAAGTGGTGCTTTATTTACTATGCTTTTTAACGATAAAATTTTCTTCTTTCCCCACATTGAACCCTTCAAGCAACATAAAAGTGTGCTAAAGTATATGGATCGTGTTACTTGAGGGTTTAGAAGCACGATGAGGTAGGTTGAGCACAGTTTTGAATAAAAAAGCATGAGTTACTTGAGGTTCTTTGTTTAAATGGATGGGATTTATATTTTATATTTAATTAATATTTTTTGTTGACGGACTTCTAAATTTTAAATCGTCTTTTTCGAGCTGATTAAAATCTAGCAAAGTTATAATTATTTTGATGTGTTTTTGATTAATTTTTAAAAAGTGCGTGTTTTAAATGGTGTTCTGAAGAATTGTAAATTTTTTTCATAATTTATGATTTTAACTAATATTTTCATTCTGCATCTTTCATCAACTATCTTAGAAGCAAGTATTTTGTTCGCAGCGGCAGATTATTCCAATTAAAGATTTTTAAAATTACTTTTTTAAAATAATAAATTTTCGTAATTTTTGCAATTTCTTAGAGTTGATTTATAACCACGTTACCCTGCGATTAGTGGTCTCAAGTTTTACACATAAATTTTTAATTTAAATTATATTATATTAATTTATTTTAGAATTTCTTATGAATTTTAATTATTTATTATTTGTGGATGATAATACTTTCCTTAATTTCCACATACATATTTATGCAATAACCATTTTAATCTCATAATAACACGCTATAGAGAGAATTTAAAATACAATTATGTTATAACTTTCCCTATTTTAATGAGATTTGATCCTGCGATATAGTATTTCTGTTAATTTTCTAAGAAATAATTTTGACTAAATTCATCAATGCAAGTGTTTTTCACTGTTTCACTGCTGGTACAATATTTATTTTATGTTTTTCCTACTAATTTTATATTATGGTTTCCTGTGTCCTTCAGAACGGTGAGAAGTAAGAAATAAGATTGCGGTCGAGAAAAGATTGATAAGATTTAAAAATTATATTTATTGACTGATTCTAAATTTAATTATGCCAAATCAAATTTTTACACCATGATTGTATTATTTTATTGGGACAATCAATCGAGCCAATAGTTTATATGATTAGCCCAACTATTGAAATTGTACGCCAATAAAACTTATTTCTTAATTTAGTTTTCTTTAATCAAATTCTCTCTTCTAAACTGATCTATGGGGTCCTTTATACCATTATTATTGTATGAATACAATTGATTTGGGAAAAAAAATTAATAATTAATAATTAATAAATATATTTTATTCATGGCAGTTAACTTTGTGATACCTTAGACAATATGAGACTTGTTTGATAGAGAATTCACAATTTGCTGGACTTTATTATTGGCGGCACTCCTCTATCGCATCCCTGAAATGAGTTAACCTAATTTTTTTAATTTTGTTACCAAATCAACTTAAAAAAATCACCCAAAATTAAAAAAAATTAGGTTAACTCACTTCAGGGATGCGATAGAGGAGTGCCGCCAATAATAAAGTCCAGCAAATTGTGAATTCTCTATCAAACAAGTCTCATATTGTCTAAGTTATCACAAAGTTAACTGCCATGAATAAAATATATTTATTAATTATTAATTATTAATTTTTTTTCCCAAATCAATTGTATTCATACAACATTAACATTACAAAGCTTTATTTAAATAATAAAATTGTGGTAAAAAAATTCAAATTATATACATGACATCAAGCTATTTCTTGATTTTATATATAATTTTTTATTTTATCCATAAGACGATTAAATTTAATGAAAGGTAATTTTTTCTTCTAAGTACAATCGCAATATACAATACTATTTTCACATATTTTTATTAAACTTAAAACTGTAATTAACTCATACTATATAGTTTTCTCAACTTTTACAAATCTGCTCTCTCAACTTTTAAGCTTCTCTTTAAAATTCAACATTCACTATTCATTAACAAATCATCTATATAGTGAATGCCTTGAATCCTCAAATAATAAGATTTTTATCTACACCATGAAATGCCAAAAAATATGCTAAAAATATTTATTTTTTACTAATAATATTTACTTTATTACATGAAGCGTGGTCTAATAGCATTCATAGAGCAGCTGAGGCTTCATCTGGTATAGTAAAGATACTAAAATTATAGTAGTACCTCTATTATCGATCATGCCATACTAATGATCTGGATATTGCTTTTAATATCAGTTTTTAATAGCACTCTCCTAAATAGAGTATTTTTAATGAATGACATAAAGACTATAAATAATAGTAAAACCAAAAAGATTCTTAGAAAGTTTTTGTGTATGAGATATTTAGTTAATTAGTTTTACAGCTTGAGTTATGATCGATCCTTTCTTAGTTATGATATAAAAAAAGATAGATGGAATAGAATTTGAGAATTTTTTATCCCTAGATGGTAAATGGAGATGCGATTTGATTAGATATTGTTAATAAACCCCAAAACCCCAAGAGTACTCAGCTGATGAAGGCGTGTAAACGTTTTTAAAGTAATAGTAAGTAGATAGTAATAAATTTTGTTCAAATTGTATTATTTAAATCAGATTGTTCAATTATATTAATGAATCTCCTGCTCTCTTAATCATGAATATATGTCTTGTTAGAAATTTTAATGATTTAGATGTTCTAATTGCCTTAATTATATTTTTTGATTGTCAACTCAATATTTTAACTATCACTGTTGTTTTTCTCATCGATTTTCATATGTTATTGAGTATTTTGACACTGATTTTGTTGTTAATTTTAAAGTTATTGCTACTATAATTGTTATCCTTAATTTTATTAATCAAGAATCTCAACTTTAGAGACTCTATTAACCACTGATTTGATATTTTCCTTGATCGTATGTAAGCTGACAGCAACTCCTTATTTTGTGGTCTACTATAATCTTGTTAACCTAGTCTATCACATTTTTCATGTTCTTTTCCACCATTTCATATAGGTGATCATCCTTGGACTGAATCTGATTTATAATTTCAAGCTAACTGGATAACTTCTCCGACAATTTTCTTATGCTTTTATCAGCGCTTTCGATGAATTTTGTGAGAGCCTAGATTTGCTCATGCACTCTCTTAGCATGGTTGTCCAACGACTCCTGGGTCGTAACTCCAATTGTGGGTGCCACATTCTTGATATCTGAGACTAATATCTATAATTTTCATTCGATTTCTTCTCGTCCCTAACTAATTAGTTCTTAAATCGATGGTATGTCAATGTTTCTAAATTTTTACTCAACTTCTTGAACCTTATTGAACACTTCAGCAACTTAATCATTGAGCTTAACTGGGACATCTATTTCGAGGATATCAGGCACTTTAATCAGGAGTCTATCATATAGATCCTTCATTGAGTTTGTTGTCAGCTCTTCGAACCTTTTTGAGATTAGCTCATCTATTTGATTCAATTCAGGGAAAATGGTATCTGAATAAGTGCTCGGGTCTTCCTCTTCTGTAAGTCTCTAGTTTGTAGATAATGATTGTGCCTCAAATTGCTAGCTTTAACTATGGATTGATTCTTATTGGCTTACCGATGATTTTTAATCATTTATTTAAGGTCTTTTGTCTTGTTTTGTAATTGCTATTTAGCTCGACTTTTGAGCGGCCTTTTTTTGATTTGATAATTGTGACCTAGACGGTGTATTGCATTTAGTTTCTGATTTTCTGGCATTTAATGTATTGATTAGCCATTCCTTGTGCATCTTAATTGTTGCGGGTCCGAATTTTTCTTGCAGCTAAACTTTGACCTGCATGTAAGACTTTTTTCCGATAATCTTTTGCTTCTTTAGGAGCTCTAAAATATTATTCCTTTACTTTTCGCACCTAAGATCCGTAAGCTGCTCCTCATTAAAAAACTCTGCCGTATATCCTGAATCCTCTTGGAATCAGTTAAAAGTTGCCACTTATTGGAGCTTCTTGCTTGACTTCTTATTAGATAACTTGCCCAAGCTTGTTGTTATCTAACTGTATTATATCGGTCTATTTATTCATAAAGTTGTTGATAAATATAGAAGTACTCATTCTTGCAATGCTTCTATTTTATTAACTGTTACTATTATTTGAATTTAAAAATGTTTTAATTTACTATTTCTATTCAATTAACTTCTATTCTTAAATAAATTAATATTTTAAATCCCAACGTAAATTTTGCAAAAATATTACAAACTCATGCGAAATAAATTAAAAGATGTTACAAATTAAGTTTTATCGATATCTTTATAAGTTTTGTATAAACTTTCACAAATACTCCCTACCTTATATTTAGCGAAGGATTCAGAGAATTTTATAGTATCGCTGAATATTTGGACTTCCTCAGTAATTTCATAGTGTGTTACTTAATTTTGTTCATGTGATCCAAGAATTTACTTCAAATTATTTTAATCACGAATATTTTTGTAAGATTTTGTAAGAGTTTTAATATCATTGACTTTGTTTTTATAACATCGATTAAACTTGCTTAAATCTTATAAATATTGGGTTTTATAATAAGGAGTAAATTTTAACTACATATAGGTTAATTTTTACTCCTTGATTATTTGTTGACTATAAAGATACAAAATTTAACAATTTATAATTTTAAGAGGTATAAGTATACTTTAAATGGTTAAGAATTAAAAATTTTATCTTTTAATTAAATTCAGTCATATCATAAAATTATTATTCTATTAACTAGGCTATGAGTTTAAAGGATTCCCCTCCTGGTCAATGATGCCGCCTTAATGAAGCTGCATAACCAACTGTTTATAGTTGACAAGCTCATCGACCTAGCCTCTTAGATCATTAAATTCATTTCTTACTCTTCGGTTTTACTCCATAAATTTCTATTTTGACTTAGGGCCAAAATTTTGACTGCATTTTTCTTCCTCTTACTCAACTGATCTCGACTTCCTCTTTGTGCTCTGCTTGAGTAAATACGCTGACCTTCCTTTGCTTACTAAATGACAATTATCTTTAATAATAAGTTTACCACTAAATGAAATAGAATTATTGAGAGCTTCTATGAATTGAGGCTTCATGTGAACTAGGCTATTTTAAGAGGTGTCGAATCTTTGCTTTCGCTATTCCTTAGCACTTTGTATCATATTGTTAACTCCATCAGTATCTAGGGAGAGCAGAATATCTGTAATCCATTTTTTTGTCTAAATGCAGCCAATCCATTTAATCGGGGAGATATTTCAAAAGTAATGGCTTGCCTTCAGCATATGAGAGAAAGTCATCTGATGTGAGCTCTTCAATCTGTGGAACAGCTGAAACTGTCACATCACTCCGTTTTAAGTACTATGTAAATTTACTAATAAAAATATTACCTCCTTTTCTCCTGTTAATATGCTTCGAAAAAAGTATAATTTAGAGCAATTCATTATGGGCAAATACGCCCCACTCTCTTAGGTTAAAAAGTCATACAGCTCTTTCTTGGACCCAATTTTATTCCTGACTTGGCTCACATGGATTTCTTGTAAATTGTTGTTCAAGTTCATTTGCCAAATTAATTGTTATTGAATATTAACAATTAGGACTTAAATAAGAAATTTTAGTATTAAATTTAATAATGCTATTAAATAAAAACTAAATAGTAGCTAAACAAATTACTCTACCAGATAGTAATTTATCTATATAGAAATAATTTTATGATAAATTTTAATAACTTTAAAAATAGTTAATGGAAAGTAATATTAAGGAGTCATATAAGCAATAAGACATAAGAAAATTTTTTGGGTCAAGAAATATATTGACTTTTACAGAACATGATGACAATGAAGATTCAAATAGCATTGCAAATGATGAAAATGATTCTGTAGATGAAATAGTACTTTGTAAGACTACTTGCCTAATTGTACCTGGACTTTACGATCTAGCAAATTTCTAATTAGTTTCACTAACTTAATCAAAAATTAGGACACTTGAGGACACCCTTGTATAGAGAATTGATGGGTAAACATATACAACTGTTATTGTTGATCCAAGGCGTATAATTAATGCTAATAATACTGATAGCTAGGAATAAAATGCCTTAACTTCAGAATAGATTAATAAGATAATACAGCTAATTAATGAACTATAAAGCTCTGACTGTAAAGAAAATAGTCTTAGAAAAAGAAAATAAAGCTAAAATATTATGCATCACAAAGAAATTTACAAAATCCTTATTTAGAACATTAAACCGACGATTCAAGCTTGGTAAGTTGCTTATTTATTCAAATTTATAATAAAAAGTTTTATTAATAG
The DNA here is from genome assembly GCA_000711775.1 of Oxytricha trifallax. NCBI lineage: Eukaryota > Ciliophora > Spirotrichea > Sporadotrichida > Oxytrichidae > Oxytricha > Oxytricha trifallax. The sequence continues at coordinate 37,618 of ARYC01017518.1, read as the reverse complement.
GCCATAGTAAACAAATAATCTAAATAATAAAAGCAACTTACTGAGATGTAAAATATAGAAAAAATTCTGTATTTGTTTCATAATCATAGGTGCTCTAAAAAGTAGTTAATGAGGCGCTTTAAACTGACCTGATACAGGATAGATAAAATTATTGGAACTAGTTCACAAAAAAATTGTGTAAGACAAATAAAGCTAAAGCAATAATAGACTTTTCAAAGCACGAATCATAAATAAGTTATATACTCAGGTTTGTAAAATAAAACGCAAATACAATCTGCTAAACAAGTTCAATAGAACTTATATCAAACTCATGGAATAAAAGTATCAACAAAACAAAGAAGAAATACCTTGACGAAAGATTTAGGCTTTGCATACTAATAGCAACGATTGCTTAAAGCAAAGATAAATTTCAGCCTATAACTTTGTGTAGTATTTGAATGATGACAAGCTTTTTATCAATATTGACGAAAGTAGTATCTAGAATTAATCTAATATAAGAAAAAGCTGGAGTTAAAAAGGCTCGAGAAATTACTATGACTAACAAGTATGAGTTTACGGTGTTAATATGATAATCGCAGTTATAAGTGACGGAAGAGTTTTTTTTACACTTAATATTGGGAAAAATAATAGCAGTACAGTGATTTACTTTTTACTTTAGATTATTGACTATCTAGATAAAAATTAGGCTAATTGGCGATATAATGTAGTTTTTATTTTAGACAACGCAACTTATCACAAGAATAATATCACTCTCCAAAAATTTAGATTGCTGTGTATTTCCATAATGTATCTGGGTCCTTATTAATTTCACTTGGCTCCCATAGAAAAATTCTTCGGGGAACTTAAGAAGGATAGACCATAGATGCTCGGGTCTACAAGTAGAGAAGAATTTATAAAAAGTCTGACACATCAGATTTTGACTAGTAATTTTGATTGGATTAGGAAAAGTTTTTTCAGTTGCCTTAACCATGCTAAAGATGCCATTTGCCTAAAAAATATTTGACCCCTATATAATTGATTTTATAAATGACTAAGAAAAGAAACTTAAAGAAATTACTTATAATTGTCAGATTCAAGACTCTTGATTAAACTAAATGAACAAATAACTTAATTAGCATATTAAGCGAGTATAATTAAAATGGGGAGACAGTTAAAAATTAATGAAAAAAGAAATCAAATATAATTATGTCCAAACCAATATACATTAGTTAAGATTAAACAGTCTCTAATTTGAATTAAGTTTAACTACATGCTTATTTAACTTTAATTTATTAATCAAATATGGAATTATTTAATTTTTGTTTTTTTTCAACTTTTCCAATTCATTTCTATTTTAGGGCATCTCACTACATTCTTTTCTTATCACTTTCATTGCAACTTTTTCTTAAGTACTTTTTGTCAAAAAAATTTAGATATCTTCAGGATATCTTCCTTGAGCTATCTTCAGGGTATTTTCCTAAAAAAAAATTAAAAAATTTGAATTTTACAGTAGCAATAACAGCAGCAGCAACAATAATAGCAATAGCAGAAAAATAAGCAGTAGTAACAATAATATTAGCAATAATTAATGTGCTGGGATTTTTCCAAAAAAATCCAAATTTAAAAAGTTTCTTAGTTTTTTGAACTAGTGATGAAGATGAAGAAAATGATGGTGAAAATCTCTAGAATTTCAGCAGCACATTAATTATTGCTAATATTATTGTTACTACTGTTTATTTTACTGCTATTGCTATTATTGTTGCTGCTGCTGTTATTGCTACTGTAAAATTCAAATTTTTTAATTTTTTTTAAGGAAGATACCCTGAAGATAGCTCAAGGAAGATATCCTGAAGATATCTAAATTTTTTTGACAAAAAGTACTTAAGAAAAAGTTGCAATGAAAGTGATAAGAAAAGAGTGTAGAGAGATGCCCTAAAATATAAATGAAGTGGAAAAGTTGAAAAAAACAAAAAATTAAATAATTCCATATTTGATTAATAAATTAAAGTTAAATAAGCATGTAGTTAAATTTAATTCAAATTAGAGACTGTTTAATCTTAACTAATGTATATTGGTTTGAACATAATTATATTTGATTTCTTTTTTCATTAATTTTTAACTGTCTCCCCATTTTAATTATACTCGCTTATATATTAAAGTTAAATCAAATCTAAGTTTAAATTTCAAACATTTTAAGTTAATTAAAAAATTTATTTATTTATTTTGAGTTTGTTAGATTAATAATTTTAGTTAATTAATTATTCAAATAAATTTAGTAATTCTCATTTCTTCTTCTCCTTTTATTTCATTTCCAATGTGAACTGTGTGCATTTTCTCTGAGTTGGATCTTGTGAAAATCTTTAATCTGTATTCTTCTCCAAATAATGAATTAATCATGATCCAAAATTCCTATGGTTTCTCTGAGTGTTGTCTCCTCTCTGCAATTATTTAATCTGGAATATTTGTTATCAAGTTTTCATACAAGCTGCCCTTAATGCCAATAAAGCAATATTCTATTGAGTATTTATTCTGTGTTTTTACTGTTAATTAGGTTTCCTTTATTTTTCAGCTTAACCCATTCAATTAACTTAACGACTTTATATCTTTAGTCTTATAAAATTTTAAATCCTTCCTGCTAAGTATTGAAGAAAAGCGTCCAGTAGAATATGATACCTTCTTTTTGAATTTAATTTAATGGAATTTATCTCAAGCTTTTATTTGACATATACTCACAGGGGAGCGCTTTTTACCCTTTCCATGGATTGTCTCAGACAACTATCTTAAATAAAGCGCCCATCACCTTTAACATAGCAGCAATTAAATTCTCCCATAAATAGTCATTTCTCACATCTGATTGAAGTTTTATTGGCAACCCAAGTTTAAATTATTATTTGAAATAGTTTATCCACGCTTTGCAAATATATCCACCCTTAACTTCGTAAATAAACTCTGGCACTCTTAGCTCTGATTATTTTAGGTCTTGTATCTACTTTAATGATCTCATTTTGCCATAGTTCCATCTATCTATTTCCTTTTCGTCATAGAGTCTCTGTTTATTTTTGATTAGCGATTTGTCAACTAATGAACATTTTTTCATGTGTCTTTTGCAGTTAAAAGTTTAAGGGAAAGTCTTGAAACACTCCAAGCATTCCAGATTTAATAGTAGGTTTTCGACTCTTTAAATAATGTGAAATCAGCTGCATTTTTCTGATTTACTCTGGTTTACGGCTTGGCATAAGGCTATTAGCAGTAGGTGCAAATGTATTCCTTTTCTTCCTCAATCTCTCTCACTGCATATCCCATAATCACATCGAATATTGACTCATTAAGGATAGTTTAATTTGTTTACATTCTTGACTTATATGTATTGAATATTTTAACTAGATTATTTGCCTTTTTAATCTTTTTATATTGAAAATTTTGTATAATTTATAATATTTTTATAATTTTGAATATTTGTCTTTTCTCAAAGTTTATTTGAACAGTTCATGTATATATTAATTAGAGAAAAGCATTTTGATTATAATGTAGGAGTAAATTTTAACCACTCATAAGTTAATTTTTACTCCTAAATTATCACATTATAAGTGAGCAAATTTATTACAAAACTCGATGTTTAAATAGAGTAGCGAAGGTTATTAAGTCTAGAAACAGCAGTCTCATGAATACAACAAATAAGCAGAAGAAAGGATTCTATCTAAAAATTTAAATCTTATCCTTATATTCTGAATTCAGCAAGCCTATTCTTATACTACTTAGAAGAATTCAAACCGTAATTATAGATAAATGTAATAAGACAAAATAAATACCGGAGTTTAAATTAAGAAGACCATCATAAGATTACTTCACAAAATTTAGAAATGTATAAAATCGAATGAGTAAAATCCATTATAGATTCGAAAAGAACTTCTTCAGCATTTTGATCTGTATTTTACACTATCTACTTTCTATTTTTTTGATGAAGCTAAATATAGTTAAGTACATGATCACAAAACAGAAGATTTAAAGACAGAGATTTAAGTATAGACAAAAGTAAAATAGATGTCTCACTTACTCTTAATTGTTGAATTTTGTAAATAATTTAAACAATTCCATCAAACTGATTTAAGATATGCGACTAAAATATATTGTTAAGTTTGATCCAAAGCCTTTGTAAAAAGAATATAAATATCCCTACTTCATTTTACCTAAATAAGTTGTCTGCGTCCTTTATTTGCTATATCCAAGATGAGTTCATTAATTTACTAGATAAATGTAGTAAGTACTTCAACATATTCGAGCTTTTGAAGATAATTACCAGTCATTTGAAATAGCTCTGGAAAAAAATATAGAAGATAAAGATAAATGAAAAAAATGACAACACCATAAGAAAACTGGGATTTATTATTAAAAAAAACATTCATACATTAGGTACTCATTTAAAATTGTGAAATAAATTCATAAGAAAATCTTAATCGTTGATTACTTTTCTATATTAAAAATTGCTTAGTTAAATTAGTAAGACATATGTGCATTTGAATATTTTACATTCATCTTATTTTTCATATTATTTTATCATTTTCTGAGATATTATTGCTATTTTTTCTTTTGATATAGAAAGAATAAAGAATGAAAAAGCATATAAATGATATGAAATGAGAAATAAAACTTTAACATCGCTCTGACTACAAATCAATTACAAGATAGTTGACACTAGTTTCAAAAGTAATACTGAGTAAGAATATTATCAACTTAAAAAAAAGTTGATATAAAAACAAGTTAAGAAAAATAATCATCATGCTAGATTTAATTATTAAATTCATTACACCAAAAATGAAATTTAATCAAATCAATCTAAAAGCAACAAGAAAACTGTTATTAAATAAAGAAAATAAATAATTATATAAATAAAATCATAACAGGGCGAAGTTATTTTCTTATATATTTAATATGTTATGAATTGAATGATTGTTCTTTTATACTAATAAATAAGTATAATCCATGAATAATACTTATTAATTATCTTTATTTTTATTCTTATCACATTTTGCCAGTGTAAATATAATTATATAATTAACATATTGTATTTGTTTATTTTAGATTAAGCTCTTTGATATCTTTTTAATATTCATAAGGAATATTCTATTATTCTCAATTAAAATATCATACTTGTTATAATCTCTAATCTCTAATCTAAAATATAAAAGATAATATTGCCAAATTATTAAGTTATACTGCTTATTAAATCTTAAATCTTATTGCCTATTCTATGGGTGGTATGAATTGCTTTGAAACCTATTTTATTCCATCCTTTTCTCAGCTTGTTTCAAATTCAAAAATATCAAACACTTTTATTAGAAACTATCCATAAATAAGTAGATGTTGTGTTTAGAGTGATATTACTAATCACATCATTTAAGCAACTCTCAAAATTGTTCGGAATTGTGACGTAATAGCCTATTGTTGAATTTACAATCACTTCATTAAATTGACGGTTTTGATTCCATTACTAGTCAGGCAAGTTATCGAATGAATTCACTGCTATAAACGAATTTCAAATCATATATATGAAAGTGGGACTGTTTGTAGTTGATGTCAAAAGCACTTAAAGCAAGGTTATCAAGAATGAAATTAAAATAATGAATGATAACGCAATCTAGAATTAATAATATCTTGCGATAAATAATGAGTCTGTAAATTATTAATATACTGCTGCCACATTTGAGGTCAAAGGCAACCAAGTTAATTAGTTCAATGAATTTTCCCTGAAGACCCTCTATCTTCAGAGCAATAATTATCTTAATTACACATAAATAATTATGATTGAAATAATCTCAAATGAATATTTACGAAGAATAGTTAATTAAAATACTACTGCTTAATCGCAACCAATTAAAGGATTTCTAAGATTTTCAGCAAATAATATATCAATAAATTCCCACAATAATTATATCATTAATTAAAGATTGGATTTATTCTTAAAAGTCTTTTGGAAATATTAATTTACTATAATAAATTTTGTGTCCATAAGCATTTGATATTGCTTTTTCTCATACACATGCTGATTAATCTGATGTAAACATAAATGTGTGACTTATAATTCTTTGAGAATAATATATCTTATGTTATGGTAACATACAAGCATCCTATAATTAATATTTAACAGGTTTATTATAGATAAGTATATAGCAACCTTTAATATAATTTAAAAACCATAAAATAATCCTATTTTTAACAACAAATATCTCAAGAATGTTGCAATTGTTGATATCACAGTTATAACTAATTAATAATAATCTAATAAATTAGACATTTCCTGATATGCTATACTAAACAGCATTATTTATTGCGAATAAATTTCCCTCCAATAACTACATTACAGCAATTGATAACTCATTAATTTGAAATAATATACCGAAAGCAGAGAAAATATAATATTCCGCAATATATCCTATTAATATTGCCAATAATGCAATTAATCCCCATATGGTAAGTTAGGAAATAATCTAGCAACATTAGAAGTAACCATTGTCCAATATGACTAAATATTTATAAATTTATTGTACTAAAATTGGTGAAAAAATTTAATACTAATAATTCATTTGCCTTTAGAGCAGATGATGCATCATTTAAATGTAGGCAGCCATCAATGTGGAACAGGTACTACAGAGTTTAACTGATCATAAAATCGTTTTGGTCTCAGAACTATCTAGCTAATTTCAGGTTTGTGAATGGAGATTCTACTAAATTATTATCCAGCTATTTACCAGCATGCTATCCAATTATATGCTGCTATTTATCAGTAACAGACTAACATAAATTTTAACTAATTGTTGATGCAATTTTCATAAAAAATAAGATAAATAAAAGCAATAACTAAATTTGGCTAGAATTATTAATTAGGCAGTAAAACGAATTTTACAATGTTTCAATTCATTAATGTTTAAGACTAAATATAGTAAATCGTATTCTATTTTATCACTACTTAATTCTTGAATAAATACTTGTAATAAGTAAAAGATTGAACTATGATTCTTTATCTTGAAACTTGATTTTTTTTTGCAAAGTAATAAATAGCTGCTTCTACTTCTGTAATGGAATTCGGATGAATTAATTATTTCAACAAATTTGCTTTTACCAAAGCTCTATGATGTATGGAAAGAAGTTTGCTATAATTGAGTTCTAACCGCATTAAATTATCATAACTTCTTATTAATTCTGACAGCTATTTTACTACAACAAGAGATAAAGTATAAACATCATCTCCCACAGCTACAATTTATTCTGTTAAATCAAGTCATTTTTCTTGAATAAAAAAACTTAACAATATCGTTTAAAAACTTAGCAAATGTCATGCAATTAGTTTAAAAATAAAATCAACAACAGGATATTCTAGTAATGAGCAATGAGAAATTTTTAATGCAACCTGAATTCAAAATAATAATACTTCATATCATCATTGACAACAAGCTTTAATGAGTTTGCAGAAGGTAGTTTTCCATTGAATATGAATACACAAGAAATAATGGTCTTATCTCCTGGAGTCACTCCTAATTCGGTAAATAACAATGACTTATATAAATAAATAGTTAAACTAATAAGGTTTGTATCTATTAAATATATCAAGTGATTAACTTATTATTTCTGCAAATGATTGAATGAGTCCTATAAAAAGGGCTATTTTCACTAAAAGATAGAGTATAATCCAATTGTACTTTCTCAGCTAATATTGAAATACTTAGAACCGCTTTTAATTACTGCAGAAAAATAACTATATCAGCATCCACAATGTATAAATCAAATGCATTGTAAATTTTTATCATGAGACTCCTAGGTTATTTTAATTAAAAAGAAAATTTTATAAATTCTATGGAAGCTTATTAAAAGAGACTGAGATTCTTAAGTTATTCATAATAAATTGTCGGTTGAAAAATCCTATAATTTAAGCCATTAACTCCGCCAAATGTATTAATATATGTTTGAATTATGTAGTGCCAATAAATTAATTCTGAAGTTATAACTATATATTGATTATAAGATTATAGATTCCATTGATGATTATAGCATTTATCATTTGCAATCCCTGATCATCATAATTTACAATAGATAATTTTTTCAGGAATAAATTTGATAGATTTCTGTTAGTATGAGCATGATTAGGAAACACGTCATTACGTAAGAGTGAATACACCTTTTTATTATTAATCTAGTATATTTAAAATGGGGAAATTGTAAAAATAAAATTCAAATTCAAATTATACAAATATAAAAAGCATAAAATTTGCAAGGGGTTTAATTACAATTTGATATAGTAAGTATCCAAAAATGTCTGTATGTATAAGCCGTTACTATGCACCAACTTCAACAAAAAGTTGGAAAGTTCGAATCCTGCTTTGGAAATTCTTTTAATTTAATCTCCAATATTATTTTTCATTTATTTTAAACAAAAATAAAAGAATTTCCAAAGCAGGATTCGAACTTTCCAACTTTTTGTTGAAGTTGGTGCATAGTAACAGCTTATACATACAGACATTTTTGGGTACTTACCATATCAAATTGTAATTAAACCCCTTGCAAATTTTATGCTTTTTATATTTGTATAATTTGAATTTGAATTTTATTTTTACAATTTCCCCATTTTAAATATACTAGATTAATAGTACAATAAAATAGTTAGAGGGGTGGGTCTATTATATATAAATTCAAGAATGTTTAGACTATAAATAAAAAAGAATAGCATAAATTTATTTGAGTTATTATAAAATATGATACAAAAACAATTTCCTAATTGAAATTAACATTTGAATAACTGTAAAAATGATTATTTCCGAACCTAATATTTATAAATTTATTAATTTTTAATTATTACATTGGGTAATTCTGAGTACCATACTCGTTTTCCAAGTTTGCAGGTTTTTAGGTTGGTATTATTTAAGCTTCTCAGACTATTGAATAGCTTTATTCCATTCTTAACATATGGAGAATAGTTTTCTTTTTATTAAGTTTTGTATAACTTTATTATTTTATGAGTAAATAATTTTCAAATTTATTATGAGAATTTATTTTTTTAAATATATTAATAATTTTCAAAATTCACTGACTAAATTTGTTAATTTATTGTAATTGCTTTTGAATAATCGATTTGAATAGTCATGCAATTTCCAAAATAAATCTGTTGACAAGAAATAAAAATAGTCAGTTATTACGAATTTGTTTATTTTAATAGCGAATAAGTTAAGAATTGAATTATGAACAAGATAATAATATTTGCATAAAACCAAGCAGAGAAGAAGTTTAATTAAATTTTGATATATTTAAAAATGTAGGCATTACAATATTCTTAATAATTTAAGACAGATACAAATTTTTAGATAAAGATGGCTTTAGTTTTATCTAAAATGAGCGCATTAATTATTTAGTCGCTATTTAATTTACATCCATCTAAATATGTATATAAAATAGATCTTAACAGAAAAAGGTATTACGACTTAATAAACAATGAGAATATTATGATAATCTAATCTGAGGAAATTTGTATGAAGAACCCTGCATCATGATGATAAACTAAAATAAAATATCATAAAAAAAACAAAGAAATATGAAAAAGTATAGAGCTATATAGAACTTAGTGCTGAAGTTTTATCCTTACCTCCTATAAATTAATCATTCAATAATAGATGTTGAATAAAATTTTTAGTGAGAATCAAATGAAAAATTAAACAGTAATGCTTTCATTATATTTAGAAATCTTTATGAGATAACCAGTATCGAAATTAAATAATTTTATTTGGTAATTTCTTTCTATGATTTAGTTGAAATTCTTTTTTTTACAAATGCATTAATGTTTTTATAATCAAATTTGTGGTACATTTGTGAAAAACTCATTTTATGCCTCGATATTTGCTAATTTATTTAAAAATTATTTATATTTAGTAGCCCTATAGATATAGTTAGGTAAATAAATTGGAAAAGAGCTTCTTAAACTCTTTTTTTTACAAGATAAAAAGAGTTATCTCGCATTAAAGAAAGTTTCCTACAATAATTTTTTTTATTATTATGAGACATTTTAATTTTATGTTTTAGCATAATAATTTTTGGTTTAGATATCAGTAACCAGATCTTGTTGTTATTTCTTCTGTCAAAAACTATAAATTCTTGGATAAATTAACTCTTAATTTCATAAAGTTTTACAAAATTCAATCATTTCAATTGAGATAAATTTAAAATGAAGATTTTCTTGGCTATGAGAATCGCGTTTTACACAAATCTATTCAAACGTAGGATGGCATTAAAAATCTTAATGAATTTTAAATGTAGCTATATTTAATAAGATATTTAAGAATATAAATTTCTCTTTATACAAATTGTGTTCTTATCATTGTTATTGTTTATGTTGATTTATTATGTATATTTTATTGTGTTATGTAAACAATGAAATTCAAGATGACTTGAATTCAATCCACAAATTGTAATCATTCAAAAAAGATCATTGAGTTATGAAGTAATATGTCAATCAACCATCTCTCATGAAGATCTAAATAAAGATAATTATGTCGAATATCGATCCGTAGTATTGTAGAAATACTTTTGAATTTGGAAAATTAATTATAAATAAATTTATTATAATTTAAAATTTTGGCAGTTAAAGTTGGCCAATTTAAACGATCTAGGGCTCATTCGATAGAGAATTCAAAATTAGCTGGACTTTATTATTGGCGGTACTATTTTATCGCATTCAGGGAGCGAGATAAATCGACTTTAATGTGAGGGTATAATTTAATTAATTTAGAGTGATTTAATTAAAGTCGATTTATCTCGCTCCCTGAATGCGATAAAATAGTACCGCCAATAATAAAGTCCAGCTAATTTTGAATTCTCTATCGAATGAGCCCTAGATCGTTTAAATTGGCCAACTTTAACTGCCAAGATTTTAAATTATAATAAATTTAATTATAATTAATTTTCCAAATTCAAATGTATTTCTACAATAATAACAAACATTACTTTGCGATATAAATCTTATTACTCTTTTAACTGGAAATTAAATCCTTGCAATTTTATAGTTACCAATGATATTAAAGTATTTCATCGATAAAAATATGTTAAGCAAAATTTTATATGTTCATTTTTATTTGATTAAATTTGTATATTGGCACTTATTTCATAAAAATTATCAAATTGTCAAATAAAACATTTTTAAGGAAAGAGAATTAGAAATTAATAATATATAATAAATCCTAGAACTTATAAGGTAAACTGCAAAAGAAAAACTATAAATTTCGATTGCCTCTATAATTTCAAAAACTTTATTAATAAACCATAATATGCCATGATTCGAATATTTTGACTGAAACTAGTAATTTTATAATATTATCACTTAAATAATATTTTTTACATTCGTCTAAGCTTTTGAGGGGCAAAGTAAAGCTTCGTATACTATAAAAACAAGATATTATCTAGCTTTACCAGGGGCAGTGAACAATACTAAGCTATACCAAGTTATAGCACACACAAGTCTCAAGAATTTACAAAGATTTTGGAACATTTGAAATTCATGTTAAAATATCTTAATTTTCATAGGTAGTGGTAAAATCCCTCTAAAACTATTAATTTAATGTACATGTAAATTCTCATTTCGAAGCTATAAGGTTGAAAAAGTAAGCTCATGCATAGTAAACTCTAAGCTTTCTTCTATGTTATTAGTTATTGGAGTCATTTATATAAAAGATTCTACTTTAAATTCTCAATATCTTTATATATCAGTTCTTTACTTTGACATTTTCTTAAATCCTAATTGATTATTAAAATCTTTATTTATTAAAATTTAAATTGAGAAAATATTTCATACTAATTTATATATTGATATCTTTGGGAGGGAAAGACTTCTGATTTTTGCATAAAATTATAAAATCTATATGTGAAACATTCTAATAAGAGCTTCTAGAAATTTAATTTTCTAGTTGACTTATATTTTTACTATGAATAAAATATGATAAGATACATTTAAATACGATTCAAGTGTTATAGAAAATATACAATGAATGTAAAAATGGAAAATGATTGATATAGAGAAAGAAATTAGATTTATAAAAAAATCTTTACCATAAAATATGCAATATTTTCACTGGAAATTTTCCTAGAATTTTTTTAAATATAACATAGGACATCAAACTTCTTCCCTCCAAACTTTATGATTAACGAGTTAAACTCAAAATTAAATATTTATCAATTCACTGTTTAATACTAAAATCAAACCATCAATTTTAGTCGTGACGTAAATTTATCTGAAGTGAGTTGACGTGGCAATCAATGACGTGGCAAGTCATGAACTAGAAAAACTCCAAAAAACCAACTCGCCCCCCATTCCACTTCTCCCTGTATCAAGATGCATACGAGATAAGAGCCTAGCGAACTAGGAGTATCCCCCGCAGAGCTCGCAGAGATCTGCTTCCTGTAAATAATTAAAGGGGAGTCTGGAGAAAACTCTTACCAGGTTCCACCGCTGCTGAGATAGTAGTCTCTGTCCTTTCGCTGTGGTAGCCTCATTAACCCGACCTGGTGTGGGAGAAAAATCATTATCGTTGGCTTCTATGGTTCTCATCGTCTCACTTTTGAAGGTTGAGCACCACCTTCATCCTGCTCCCTATTACCTAGGAAGCTGAACTCACGACAGGTAGCTCATCTAATGCAGGGAAATCCTTAGCTTGCAGACGACTCGAGGAGTCTAGGATCTGACAGATTGAACCCCGCCGACTGATTCCTAATGCGGTGACTCCAGCAACCCCCTGCCTACTCTCAGCAGCCCTTAGTGTAGTAGAAAGCTCTATTAGAAAGTCTCCAGCCTCGGGCCCCTGTGGCTCACCCTATCCTTATAACTTTCTAATTTAATAATTTCCCCCAAACATTATATTATTATAATTACTGAATTTAATTTAATTTTATTGCAGTCTTATATTTATTTACATTTTTGTTTAGATTTTTTATATATATTTCAAATTATTTAAATATTAAAAGTTAATAGATGGAATATATCATGAAAACCACAAACTATGTAAAATTAAGTGATTCCGATATTCGAGACATACTTGACGATGGACTAGATATGAACATAGGGGATAAAGAAGTCTTCGACACATTAATAACTGAAGGACTAACTATCGAGGAATAAGCTAACATTGTCAAAGCTACTTTGAAAAAGGATATCCCACTAAGTAGCTAATCTACTTAATAAGTTTGCTAAAATAATCTTCGGAAAATATACTCTGAACCATAACCATCCAACATAACTCTAACAATTGACTTGTAAGTCATGAGCTACTCAGTAATTCCACCAAAGAAGGTTTAAACCCAACAGATAAACTCGCAGAATCAACACTAGCGAAACCAGCTCAGGGCGCCACAAAAAGAAACATAAAAAAATGATGGAAGAGGTCAAGCAAACTAAGTAATATACCACGTGGAAAACTCTAGTTGTCATGAAACAAGAGATTGAAGAACAATAGACTACCTCAGTTCCAAGTCCAGTCCAGAAGAATAGACGAAGAATCTAACGAAGATGTCTAATCGATACTTTCACATATTCCTATGATAAACTAGCAACAAAGATAAGAAAGTAACCGTTAGAAAAAAGCTAACGGTTAGATTAATTAAAATAATAAATTATTAAAACTATTGAACTTAAACAAAATGAAGTAACTCGAAGTAGCACTTAGACAATTATGTAAGTTCCTACAGAGGCAAAGAAAATTGCAGATTCAGTGATTTCTACAGAGGATAAATCATAAGTTAGGTCTGAAAGTTAAAATAATACACTAATATAAGAACTACCTCCCTAAATAGCAATATAGGAGGAAGAGAAAATGATTGTTCAAGAGAACTAATAGTAAAAAGACGATCTCACATAGCCTGCAGCTACAGTAGTACAGCCATCTGATAAGGTAAATGATACTAAAAGCATAGTGCATGAGGTAGTGATAACAGAACAAACACTGCCAGATGTCATAAAGAACACCCAGCAGTACACATGGAAAATGTGAAAGTTACAAATAAATCCTTATATGAAGCATAAATAGAGCCCAATGTTTACAAAAGGGCTATCCTTGAAGCAAAACTACTTTTAGAACTTCAAAAAACTGAACTTGAATAAAAGCTAATGCAAAGAATGGATGAAGACTAAGAACCAGAAAGATAAAGACCAAACAGAGTCCAGAAGGAAGGGTCAGTAAAGAGTGAAAGACAACTGCACAAAGTTAGAAAGTTGAAGAACTAACTATAAACAGTAGTCCAGCGAAAGACAAGGAAAAAAGACCTAAGTCTTTTGAAATATCAGATGACAGGGGCATTATATCACAGATCGATAGTAAAAAGAGGCCCAAAAAGAAAAGGATCAGAGAGAATAAGTAATCCGATCCACACACAACGCATGCAATCAACGTTCTTCACATATTAGCGAAGATCTAAGGGATTATATCATGGCATAAAATTATCACGGTTGAGAATCTTAACGAATGATAACAAAAACGGTTAAGGATACAAAAATTAGTGTTATCGACATAATAGACTGCCTCAATAACAGAGTGATGCTGAACAATGTACTACATTAGAAAGGAGTAATAAAGCTAAGCTTAGCACCTGATCAAAGCATAGTGATAGAATTTGAAAATAAAAGTGACAGGATGTCACAAAAAGAAGAAGTTAAGTGACTAGACAAGACTGGTGGAAACATATTGAATGTTTGAATATATATTATTATTATTGAACGATATACACCATTTTATGAATGTATGTTAAGAGTGTGGAGCCTTAGCTCACCTGCACTATAATTGACCATAACTTAAACTTGTTTATATCTATTTCTTTCTTTTATTTTTCATCATAATTACATTATATTCTGCATTTGTTGTTAATAAATTATTCTTTGTCAAACTTTTCTATCCTATTTTTGTTATTTGCATCACTTTTAATAACAATTTTTACATGAGATTAGTTTAAAAAGTCTGTCCTATCACTAAATTATTACTTCAATATATTTATTTTCATTACACAATTCTCTCCCATCATACGTGTGTTTTGCATTTCCTTCATCATTAATACTAACTTTTTCTAACCTTTCTAGCATTATCTTGTGAGTTATTTTTCTATACAGTTTCTTATAATTTATTAAATAAATTATAAATCTAGAAATTGAATTATTTATATCCTGAAAAATTGTAAGATTAATTAAATAAAATTGTTATAATATATGTTTAGTAAAAGAGTACAGGATCATATTGTTCAAATAAAATGAAAAACAAAAATATTATATTGTAAATAAAATAAAATAAAATATTTTACTCAGAATTATAAAATATCTCATCAAATAAATTTATAAGCCATTTTAATTGTAATCTTTGTTTGTTTAATGATGAAATCGAAAAATATAATATTCATCTTATTATAAAGTGATGGCATTTCTTATAAAGACTTTTGAATTTATTAACAGAATCCATGGAATAAAGAAGGGATTACGAAATAGAATACATATATTCTATATTTTCATTCTGTTTTATAAAAGCATAAAGACATATATAGATATTCAATTTTAACACTTTATAATACCTATTTTTATAAAGTTAATCTTTATTAACGAAAAAGGAAAATGCTGTTTTTTCATTTTTTGCCAGAGTGTTTAGGATATATGTCTAAGTATTAAATTGTATAATTATGAAATATAAAAGAACTCTCCAGAAATTTTTAATTTAATTGTAAAAAAGCAATTAATATGATAATACACAAAACTTGTATAAAAAGAGTAATTAAGAAAAAGTACCGAATTCGAAATTAAATAAATATACTACGATTTTGGCTTTAAAAAAAGTACATAGTACGAATTTAAATAAGTTTACTAATATTTTGGCTATTGCCTTTTAATTATCTCCAGCTTAGGCATGTATTTGTTAAATGTGATTCTATGAATTCTACTATATAAAAACAGATAGTAAATCTAAAACAACTCAAATTAGAGAACTCGAATAAATATTTTGAACTCAAATAAATCACTAATATTGCATTATTTAAAATGACTTTATGTTATTTTACTGAGTTAATCTTTTTAACTTATCATAAAGTGCAGGAGGATCTTGTTGCTATATTTAAAACTAAATGAATTTAGCCTTTAATTTTTAATTCTCTCTTAATTCAGAAAGTTTATGAAAGTAGGATAGAGATCACTATACAGGTGGCGATAATGATTCAGCTGAAATTTATTTTTTATATAGAAAAATAGCAATTTAAAAATAGGGGTGATGGATAAGGCAAATTGGCAGAATATATTAAGTAGCTCATTTACTAAACAGTTTCTCTATTAACTAGAAATTATTTATTTTATTATTAAAAAACATAATTGTTATTAAAATTTAATTGAAATTGCTCCTTATATTTTATTGCTAACAGTTATTAATGTTTAATTTGAATTAGAGACATTCTTTTAAGGGCAAAGCTCTATTTATAAAAGATTTGTAAGAGTTTTGATTTGTTTTAAAATTATAAATAAAATCTAAAATATCATTATAAATTGTAATTCTTTTGATATTTGCATGCAAATAATTATCCTCATATTTATTTAAAATCCAGTAGACAACTTGCTTTTAAATATTGGGCATTCTAAATGACTAAACTTTGGTATAGAATTTTAATAAACAGTACTTTATTTATTTACTTATAATTAAGATTAAATTGAGGAACTTTAAATTTTTGCATATTATTTTTTATCACCCTTCAAATAATAAATTACTCAAAGATCTTAAAATAGCAATGAATAACTTATACTTAATCACTATATCACTCTATTGCCTTTGAAGCATAAATGCAGTTGAACGAATAGCATCTTGCAATAATATTATTGATTTCAGAAATAACTAGTGGGTCAGTCTAATGAAGATATAATTATAAAAAATACATGAGATATAAATTGCAAATAAAAAACAAAAAATATCGTATTTAATTATTTAAAGAAAAAACATCTATATAAATAATGGCAATTTTTGTCTGAATTTTATATCTATAATTAACACAACTAAGGTGAGAAATTTATTTTAAAAAACTGAAGTTGGATATATTATGAAAGTGATAGTCAATCTATTTATAAAATATTAGGCTTTGCATTTAACTTTTAATTGGAAAGTTCTGGAAGGAGGAATTGAGTTGATATTATATTAACATTAAATTAGATGATTATAAAATTTACTTAGAATGTTAATGATTCTATGAAGCTATAAAGTGATAATTGATAATTATATATTTTATTATATTTTTATTATGATTAATAACAATTAAACTGATAATTTAAATTTTATTAAAATTAAGATTTAATTTAGCAAATTCAATTAACCCAACTGTAAATATTCCTGAATAATTTAATAAGCTTAATTATTTTTTTTCTTCTTAATTTAATAAATGCTAGAGGGTTCTAAGACCAAACATAAATTTTGATATTAAGTAGACATTTCTCTTAAGAGATTTCAATGAACTAATATTAAAATACATGAAATTCTCATAAGATGACAGTTGGTTTGATTCCTTTGATATAAGTGTTTATGTTACAAAGCGCTAATGTGTAAAATTGATGTTATAATCAGTCTTCAAAAGTATAGTCACTGGGCCAGTTAGAAACAGCTTAAATGATGAACTCACTCTCAAGATCAAACAAGGTGAATGGCTACAGTAGGGGACAAAGACTTCTACTCTGTTGAGCAACATATCTTAGCTTAGTATTAAAACGGTAATGCTTAGCTGAGGAAGAGTAACTACCAACTCAGTTAAATGTGGAATTTGGTGAGTTATTAATGGATACAAGGAATAGTTTAAAATGGATTTGAGTAATGAAGTAAAAATGTACGATGAAAACAATATGAGTTATTTAAATTTTATGTCAATAAATATCAAGATTTTGTTAGAAAAATCCATTTCAGTTTAAGTAAATTGTTCAACTTAAATGAATAACTAGATAGCATCTTCAAAAAACAGAATGAAAATAGACCAACTAAAACGTGGTCGAAGAGTTTACATATCTTTCAACCATAAGATTCATCATGATTATTTTAAAATAGGAAATTAGTTAGAAATTATCTGAAAATTAGAAATATTATTATTATAGTTCATAATTATCTTAAATACTTCAAAGTCAAATAATGAGATATGGTTGCATGCAATCATGAATTTTTAAAAAATTTAGTCTTACTACCAAATAATATATCAGCTCTAATTTTATTCGAAATTGCTAATAAAATTATTAAATGGCTTACATTATTTGATTTCTACAAGTTCATTATTTTGAATGATTATGCTCAATAAATTTTTTAAATTAAATGATATAAATAAATCACATTAAATTTTAACTAAAAAATGTGAAATGATGGTAAGGCTGCAAGGACTGATATAAAACTTTTATTATATTTATTAGAAAATTATTTAATTTATATATAAAGTTATTGTGAAAATATTTTAATAATTCAATCAAATCATTTAACTTAGTCTTTTAAAATTCCTAAAAATTCCTAGCAAACAATGAATAAAGCAAGCAAAATATAATTAATAGTACGAAGACTTAAAAACTATCGGAATTGTATATATATAAAAGATTGTTGAATTTTGTGAAAGTGAAAATGAAATGCATGAAGTAATAAAATATTGAGTTTTAGTTTTAATTATGCATTTTGTGTAAGTATTCTTAGAAGAAATCTGACCCTCTCCATTAGTATCGACTTGCTTATTAATGTCATTGACAGCTGCCTTTGAGATAGTCTTTTCAAAGCCCAAAATTTCTTTGATTTCCTTAGTTTGAGATGAAGCCACTGCCATCTTTGTCGAGCATTCTGAAGGCCTGTAGAAGTATTTCGTTTGTGCGGATTCCTCATTCATAGTGGCAACGACGGGCTAGAGTAGTCATTAAATCCACTGCCTTCAATATCCACAGACTTAAACATCTTTTCGATATCAGTCTTCTCCATTTTCTTTCCGAATCCCATATCTTGAACCTCCGTGATTGCATCAAGTGAAAGCTTGGTGACTCCATTCTCGCCCTGGTTGAGGAGCATGGGCTCGTATATTTCATTTGCCATCAAGTAGATATTTGATTCTGAATCCCTGGCGTCCTGTGTTGATCATTCTTGGCAGCCAGTCTAGGTATTGGCCTTTCGGCATTCTTGACTTCCAGTATTGCAGTCGAAGTAAGGGGCGAATCTTCGAATGGGGCGCGGACAGTGGTACCACTCGACGCAGCGGGAGCTATCTCACGACGGTGGAATCTCCGACTCAGACATCTCCTCGGGGAGCCGAGATAATCAAGCATCAGTGTTTCCCAAAAGGCCATTGGGATTTCCCAAAGTGATGGTTTCGACATTAAGTGCTGATGGTTTAGTAAATGGAGAGAATATCATAAATGCTAAACTTGCCATTCTCTTTAGCCTGTTTCCCTTTTCCGCTCTAGTCTTAGCGCTATTCTCTATGTTGTAGTGTAAGATGCCTTGTAGATTCGCCTTCTATCTACAGGACTTCACTGATGACGCAGAGCTTTTGCCAATAGGGAGGCAGGGGATCCTGAAGCAGTACAATGTGCTCGCTGCGCTCGTTGGCGTCTCAACCAATGGAGTCCCCACTCACTCTTGTACTAAAGAGGCTCTAATACGACTTCTTCCTACCAAAGGCAGCATGCTCACATGCCAAGAGAGCTAAAGTTGACCAATGTTTAGGTAGCAGCTACTATAAGACTTTCCATCACTAATGCTCTTTTAGTTCTTTCGCTTATACCAACGGTCTCAGCGCAAATGGAGTTGCTACATCATGCTCTTCTAACACCCAATGCACGAAGGGGTCTTGAAATACGCCAACACAAATCTTCCAACAGCCCATAGAGTCACAAGTATTGTAGGTATTGCTAGAGATGATTTCATGATCGCTGGACCATACCAGGCCACTGGTGTTCTATGGCAGTCTTGCTATGTTGATGCTTGCAATGGAGTGACAATCAAGGGTGAGTACTTCTATGTGATGATTTTGTTCCAAATCTACACCATGGCCTGATGTAGACCTTCCTGTCCCACCATGATCAGCAGTCGCAACACTGGATTAGCTCGAGAACACACATGCAGTCTTCTTCACTAGGGCTGTTTAGGCTGAGATATTGGAGTCACCATTAGTGGCAGTTAGGAATATAATTTAAGAATGATTTAATATATTAAAAGTCTTAAATACTAGATTTAAAAATTTGGTTGCTTTTCGTTTTGTGATGGAAGCCTTATATATATATATATATATATATATATTAGTACCCTTGTTAATAAATGAAAAGCAACCAAATATCAATATAATATCAGATTATTTCAAATTTAGATTTAATTTCTCCAACTTTCAAATTCAAATTCAATTTACTTTTTTATATATATATATTTATTGTGGTTTTGTTTGAGACTTTATTCAAATAAAATAAATATAATGATTTAGACGTCGAGAATTGCAATGCCTACTTTAAGGATGACGTTTCATGTTATAAAATAAAATGCATGATTTCATTCAGCAATGTAGTCTAAGTAAACAGGGTGCAAAAGTTAAAGGAATAACTAGAAGATATAAACAAACACTATTAAATTAAAATAAAAAAAGATAATGCGAATAATAATTAATACATATATATTTATATGATAATACTATAAGAAATCCTTCAGGTTAAAATGTAATTTAGAGGTCAAGCAAAGTATTTAACATATATAAAATTATAATTAGAAAAGATAGAGAGACTAGAAAAATGATAAAGGAAAGCAGAAGATACATAAAGAGTAATTCATAAAAATAATACTGTAGTTTAGTTCACGATTTAATAGGATCACTTTAAATTTAACTTTTAGAAATCTGAATTCAATTTATGATAAATTACTTAGTGCTTTCTGGAAAGTCCTAAAGCTATTCACTAGTGGTGAAAATTTAAATGCTTGGGAGAATAATACTTTGTAAAATATCGTAAATAAGACAAGGATTTAGTTATTGCTCAGAAAATTCGTGAGTTTTTCTTTTAAATAAAGAACGAAAGATCAATAAAACCTTTTGCAATATCAATGTAAATTAAGAAAAAGACCATATATATTTAAATTTAAACGAGCAACATAGACTCAGCTAAAGGAAATGATCTTGAAAAAGAGTAAATAACAACAAATGAGAACGATGACAAACTAAAAAAATAAATGGAGGCATGAATTATGAAAAATAATCGAGAATCGGTAAATCTATTTTGATATGAATTTAAATAATAATTATTCGTGAAGAGGGTAGCAGAAATGGAATCCAGAAACAGCTTTGTCATCTCACCATTCTCCTTCGTATTTTGCTCCTTCTGGCCATACCCACTTTTCAGTTGCCATCTTTTTCCAGTGTCTCACGAGCTCTCAGTCTTCTGACGTCACCACTCCTGCTGGTAAGTATTGCTGAAATAAAAAAATTTAGATATGTTTTTTGTAACTTACAAATTTTAGTGAATAACCAGCTGCTCCAGGAACACCATCTTTAGGTTTTCATATTTTCTTAATTAATTTCATTTTAATTTATCGATTTTCTATTATAAATTGTAAATATATAAAATAAGAATGATTCAGTTATTAATATAATATAGAAATTCATGAAATGCATTAAATATATAGAAGCATAAATGATGGAAGAAACAGATATATTATTTGTATTGAATTTTTAAAAGTAAATTTTAATTTAAAGATATGAAATGTTTGCTTATTCTTGTAATAGAAAAGGATTACTCTAGCTTTATTCTCTTATCTGTAAGTAATTCTTTCATTTTCCTGTAAAAAATACCATAAATATGAATCTTTTTTCCCATAAATTCGAATTATTTTGACTTAAGTTCTATTTTATATCGATTACTATTTTTAAAAAAAACTTAATAAATTGTGAGAAAATAGCCTTAACTACATTTAAGTGCAAATATTGAAGTCTCTTAAATGATATTAACAAAACTTTTTCTCAATAAATTTAAGCAATCTATGACAAAAATTATAAACACATTATCAAAGTTAAAATTAAGGACAGTTAATCATATAATAAAGAATAATGAACTTATTTTTTTTAATTTAAAGATTTTCGCATATTAATTTGTACTATTTATCAATCTTCTTTTTTATGACAGATTTTTTTGTTATATTTAAATTTTATATTTTCACCTTATACTTTTGTGTTTATAATTGTTAATAGTTATGCTGACATAGACCAATTCATTTTTAAATTGTACTAAAAGATAGCAAATCTTAAAGAATGTTTGATAAAGATTTTTTTGGCTTTTCTTCAAACATTCATTAAAGATCAAGTTTATTAAAGGGGAAAGATTTAATGATATAATGATATATCTTTGATTTAAATTTAATATTTAAGAAATGATTAGTTAGTTAGTTAGTTAAGTTATTAGGAAATTAATATTAAGGGGAAATAATACTGAAGGTAAGTCTTCCTCCCGACCTCCCCTCCGGAAGCATCAGGTGTGGTCACCACCAAACTCGACCGTAGTCCAAACACGTGTCCTTTCTTCCATGTAGCCACTCCGGATTTCCAAGCCGGGTCATGTGCTGCCATTTAACGTCATACCAGCTCCGTACGAGTATCCCGTGCTTTTTACCAGGTACAGACACTACAGAACCCTGGGATATTCCGTGCTTTTTACCAGGTACAAATATCAGCGAACCCTGGGTTTCGAACCCCCTACCCTGTCAGAATTGGTCAGGTGACCAACCGTCTGGACAGTAGGTCCGAAAGAAATGCATTATTTTAATATATTAAATATATAAATACTGAATCATAAATCAAACTCATACAATAATACTAGTTGGTTTTATGCATCCTTATCCTAGAGTATTTTTGAAAATTTAGAATATTTTATTTTTTTAGTTTATTTATATTTTATCCGATATTTAACTTTAATCTTTCTTTATCTCTTATTTTCTAAACAGATCTTGTTATATTCCTTTTGGAATATATAGGGTGCCTGTTTGACTTTTTTGAACGATATTAATGAAGCCTTTCTATTTAGGAGGGATACTTAGATCTTTGTTCTATATCTATGTTGAAATCTCTTATTTCTATTTGGAATTTTATCAATAATTTTGAGTCGCCGGACAATGTTTAGAAATGATTGTCCGCCAGACAATGTTTATGAATGATTATCCGGTGACCTTTTAAAAAGATAGATGAATTAAAGCATACTTTTATTGCATTAAAAAAGAGAAATAAATTAAAAAAATATAATATATTTAAATAAAATCAAAAATGGAAGCCATATCTTGTTCTCCTCAAACATGGCTGTAATTAACTTGGGTCTTAATGATTATATATAAAGAGCAATAGTTATGTTTCACAAAAAAATTAATTAATTATTTTCATTAGTTTATATGTTTTAAATAATCATAAAGTTAATTCATATAGAATATCAAGGAACAAACTAATATCTCTAAGTTGCTTTTTATTATCATGGTTTTTATACTATATTATTAATTAAGCAGTATTTTGAAGGGAATTGTAGCAATTTTACATTAGTCTATTAATTAACAAAATGTATACATATTTCATCCTATTTATATTTATTGTAAAACTAATTAATTTCATAGCTAAATTATGTTAATCCTGTTAAGAGATTATATAAAGTGAGCAATTTCAATGAGAAGCATTTAATTACTGGTTTAGCAAGTGATTTATCGTTAGAATATAACCAAACATATTATAGTAAAATTAATAATTATAGGTTTAAACGATTTTTGATAAAGCAACTTGAATTTTTATATTTATCTTAAAATTATAATGATAATTTATCTTTAAATTATCAATTTAACCCTATTCTGATATTAGTTATCTATAACATAAGCCAAGAAAGATTACAGAGCAATAAAAGAAGACAAATAGAGAAAAGATATGATCACTTTAGTCTTGCATCATGCTTTAATGGTTAAATAATCAAGGCAGTGTGATTTTTAAATATATTTTTATATATTATAACTGGGTACTGGTAAAATAGTTTACTAAATCATTCTGACATAAACTCTAAAATAAACTTTTTATATCGATTACAAAATAAAGATAAATTGCGGTAAACAGACATTCACTACAATTTGTAATTACAGGATGAATATTATTTAGAGTTTAAACTGGTTCTATGTGAGCATTTAACATTAATTCAGTATGTTTCCAAATAGAAATCCTTCATTAAAAAACTGCCTAACTTCTTAAAATTTAATTAAAATATTTTCATTAATTATTTATACATATTGAATTCTACCAAAAATAGAGTCAAAATTATTTTAAAGTCATTATTGATATAATCCTTATTTATTCTCAGTAAAATTAATTTATATTTCTTGTTGAAAATAATTTTGAATTATGAGATTGATATACATCTTGATGATTTAAAATGGATGCTAGGAATTGTCTTTTAACATCAACATATTTCAAAAATTATCATTTTTATATACTTAACTGGAGCAGTCTAGATTACTTTGCTGTTCAAAATTTATGGAAGATAATTCGGTATTAATTTCAATATTATCTTAAATAAGGGCATTAAAGATACACTGTAATACAAAATTAATAAATGTAAATTCAATTAAAACAATTTATTCTATTTTAATCAATAGAATACAGAGTTTTTAATTTTGTTTATAGCAACGATTGAAGCCTCTGTCCTAATCCTAAACTCCACATAATCGACGCTAAAAATCAAAAATAGGATCTTTAATATAAAGCGGTATTATTATTAAGGATAAATTATTTAATTTAGTTTATCGATATTTATCAAAAGGATTGTCATTATACATATATATATATAAAATATTAAATTCAAAGTTTAAATCCCAATTTTAAATTAATGTTAGGATTTTATAAAAGATAATTAAGCTATTATTTCACATTAATTAAGGAATTTTAAAGTTTAATATTATTTTAGATTTCCAACAATACCAAGATGCTTCACTAATCTAGTTGATTAATATTACTTTCAAAGACAATTAAAGCCAATGATAAAGATTACAGATTTAAATTTTATTCAAAAATTTTATATAAACAGATAGAACCTTATGCCAGTAAAAAGAATTTTATTGCACATTATTGAAAGAATACATTTGAATTTGGAAAATTTATTATGAATTAATATATTAATAATTAAATTCGTGATAGTTAGCATTGTGATACCATAGACAATATGGTTCCTGTTTGATAAAGAATTTAAAATTTTCTGGACTTAACTACAGGTGGGACCCCTCTATGGCATCACTGGAGCGAGATAACTTGACTTTAATTTTGGCATTAATATAAAATAAACAAATCACCCAAAATTAAAGTCAAGTTATCTCACTCCAGGGATGCCTAAGAGGGGTACCGCCATTTGTTAAGTTCAGCTAATTATATATTAATTTATAATAAATTTTCCATATTCAAATGTATTCCTACAATATAAGCTAATGTGAGTGTCATGTTGTATTTTTTTAAATAATTTGCTAGAAGACTCTATAATTAATGATTTGGTACTTGTTCTGAGCGACAACTCCCACCACATTACCCACCCCAACCCATCTTCCTTCGACATTTAGATCACAGAATAATTATTATATAATATATGAAATTTCTAATTTTTTCTTAATATCCTTTCTAAGCTATATAACATAATTTTTCAAAATTTTTAATTTTTTTATATAAGTTAGTCTATATCTGGCAAATATTAATTGTCATACCTTCTGATTATTAAACTTTAATATATTAATATTATTTAATACCATAAATATTTAATCCTCAATCCTTCATTTCTCAACAATCTTTGAGAGAAGAAAAATTATGAAAATAAAAATGAACTCTAAGCAACCTAATTGACCATAGTGCTAGGTGAACGAGACTAATTATTTTTAATATATTTGAAGATGTTTTTTTGTCATTAACCATGGGTCAAAACATCATTTTTTGGTTCATTTTTTATGTATAAATTATTAGCATTTTCACATTTAAAGTTCTAACTTTCTAACCACTTAATATTTTTTTATTCTGATTTCGAATTCACGATTACCGTAAGGGTATTTAGTGCTAGGCGAATGAAATTCTGTCGTTCCTGGATTTGGCACCACTCGGAAAGAGCTCTAAAAACTCAATATAAGATTGGGGAGTTCGCCAAATTTTTCAATTTTCGCTTTCTCATCCCAAAATCTCCATCTTTGCTTTTTCAAATATGACAAACAATCCTAATCGTGCTCCTCAGTCCTCAACAAACAATATACATACATTTTCAAGCACTTTAATGTTCTTTGAGGGCTCGATGGAATCAAAAGATTATTTTTTGGCTCGTTTATTATATAAAGAATTTTAAGCAAGGAAGGTGTGCAATAAAGAAAGCAATGAATGAAAGCTTGGAAGGAGGCAAGGAAAGAAATATAAAAAATAAAATCTTGAATGGGAGCAAGGAAAGTAAACAAGGAAATAAAGCATATCAATTTTTACCATAATTTGGGGACATTAGGAAATGGCAAAGAGTCAACTCTTTGATAAAGCCCGAACCTTAGGGATCTGAATATCGTAATTAACTTACTTTTGAAGATGAAAAGAAATTGATTTATCAAAATTGCGAGCATCACCTCATTTCACTTGAAAAGTAGTTTAGATCTTTAGATAATAGGACATTATGTTTAGCAAGTCAGTCAAGGCTATGTCTGTGACCTTCAATATTTAATCATAAAATTCTATATTTGTTTATCTTCTACCAATATAGACATTTTTCACAATATATGTAAATCAGGTAGAATCATTAATTAATCTATATATCGATTTAATAGAATGATAACTGAGGCCTAGAGTCTTTAATATTTAAATTAAACCGTATTCAAAGGTAAACCCTTTTAACAGTAATAAATTATGCGAAGTTTATTGAGGATACCAGACATTGAATTTTAATTTTGAGAAATTACACAAATCATGATTATTGGCATATTTTTCTATATTAGTTTGACTTCTATTCCGTCTTGTTCTTTATATTTTTACTCAATATAGTTTTTATTGCTAAATACATTTAAATATTATGAATGAAATTATTTTTAATTTTAAATCATTGTATAAATTGCTCTTCCATTAAAATGCAAATTATAACTTAATTACTTAATGAAGCATTGTATCGAAAACTTTATTTTAGCAATTTAGATTAATCTCATGATTTAATTGACTTTCATCAGTTCTACATATAATATGTTTTTAACAATAGAAATTCTTTTTAATATTAATATATTTAATAGAAAATACTCTATTTTCTCTAAGAAAGTGGTATAAATCTGTTATTTTCATAATTTTTTAAATATTATTTAGTTGAACATTTAAACTTATTTTACATATTAAACTTGTTTGTAATAATATTACTTTTTTATGATCAGTTAGCTAATTTATAGAAAACTCATTAAATTGTTTGCTACCTTTAGTATCCACTAATATTTATCAAATTTGTAAAAACCATAATAACATTAAATTATAATATAAAATTTATATTTAGTTGTTTTTTTTTGGATTTTTCACTATCACTTTTGCTACTCAATTAAATAAAGACCAGTGGAACAGCTCCCTTATCCTGATTCTTACTTTAGAAATGCCCTTTCTTGCACTTTGAAGCATAAATCAGCGTCAATATTAACAAAATCTTTATCCCTAACACCAGAGGCAGTTTCACTTATTCAATTAAATCAAAGCTTATATAGTACTAAAATTAAGTTAGAAATGTTATCTAATGAAATATAATCAGACATTAAAAAACAGTATTTAATATCATTATCATATTGTTAGTAGTGATATAAAAAATAACAATTTTAGCTGGTAAGAAACGAGCTATTGCAATCAGTGATTTATCGCCTGTGTATTTCTAGTGCTTTTAAAGTTTGCTGCATTATATTTATTAAAAGAAAGAAAGTACTATGAATAAATGAATGAATAGTAGTAGAAGCTTTGAGTTTTATATTTAAAGTGTTTTATAAGTTTTGAAAATTTTGTGTTTCTGTATTTATAATTAGAATATATGATATTTATAAAGCATCTATTACCGTTTATTGAAGCAGACTGATGAAAGAATATGAGAAGTAAACAATTTGGTTTTAACAGTTTAATTAACTCAGGGGTTTCAGGTTCTAAATATTCTTATCAAGTGATTAAATGCCAATATTTATGGAAAGTCTATATGAAAATTAGCTTATCATTATAAATTATTATTATAAACAATTCTCAATTTTAAGTACTTGATTGAATGTTTAAAAAACTAATTAGTAATATTCTAACAATACTTTTTTAACTATATCCAAAAAATCTATCGAAGCATTCAGTTTCCTCTAATTTAAAAATAAAGCTTTTAGAATTTCATTAATTTATTTTTAATAAGAAAATATAGGGGAGATCAATTCACATACTCCAATTGATTAATTAAATGTTTTTTTATAAGTTGTTTACTTATATATATATATTGGAATTTTTATATTTCTAAATCTATTTTAAAAGCAATTTTAATGAGAACATGGCTCATTCTATCACTGGAATTTATAAATGAAAACTAAATTATATCGATATCCAATCTAAGTTATTTCATATTAAGAGCAAACTATCTTAGCTTTATTCTCTTACTGATGAATATGACTTAATTCTTTTAATAACTCTGCAAATAAATCAATATCTCTTTACAAATATTGATCAGCACATTAATTAAAGGAAGAAAAGAGTGTTGCATAATATACTTAATAAATAATTGTCAAATAAGCTAGAAATTATTTTTTAAAAAAAAACAAAAAGAAGCTTGGGTTCTTCTAAATTTAATGCATTTTCAAACATCAAGGAGTTGATCTTTATTTAAGTTTGAAGTTTACTATGCCTATTTGGAAGTTATAAATATATTCTTTATTTATTTACATTTGTCTGAGATAATTCTCTCTGCTTTGAATATAGATTATACATATTTAATAAATATAATCAAATTTGATGATAAAAAAAGCTAAGGTTAATTGATTTGATTGGAGATTTGACTAAATTATTTAGCTTTAAAAAATATATATCCATTAACGTTAATACCTCTATGTAATAAATAATTATTGCATTGATATGTTATCATTTTAATTGATAATTCTGTAGTTAAAGGGACTTATACAATCTTTTACTAATAAATGATAAGGTCAGCCCATCATGGGTCAAAAGTATACAGATTATATAATGTTATTATGTGTTTTAAACATGATTATAATTATTTATAGAATCTTCAAAAACATGATGTTTTAACTCAGTCAAAATATTCTTGACTTCCTCCAATCTCTCCATCTCCAGTCCTAAGTGTTTATTTATTGTGGGAATTACCTTTTATGATTTCAATAATTTCTCTACAAAGTTCGATACTTTCCAGCATCTAACTGCTAGCTATGCCAAATTTGATAGTCATAGTTTTGCCAGAGAAAAGGATATTTCAGTATTTCTCATAAAATTGTAGGTATCATGAACCAACCTAAAGGTAAAGCCTGACATGGTTCTATTGATTAAAAATGGATTCCTTCATATTTTATTAGCAAGAAACATTAAGTAGCCTTTAGTTTCATAATTTGTGAATATTATGGGAGTCTTGAATTTCTCCCTTTAAATCATTTTTGATAATACTATTATTTGCCGATGCCTGCTACATTTTTACACTTAAATATTCATCAGAACATTCTTGTCTGTGACATCTAGAGTAATTTAAAGTTTATTATTTCATTGTAATGATTCTATCCTTTATTGCAGAGATTCCAATTATTTAAAAGATTTTACTAGGATTATCTTTTTTAATAATTGAGATTATTGTAACTCTACAAATTATTAAAAGAATGTTGCAATAAAAATTTATAATAAATTAAATAGTGAATAGAAAAGTGAGTTTAATAGTATAAGGTTTGTTAAAACTATTTTTAGTTCTTCACTCCAAAAATATATATTTGTCAAATAAAAAGTTTGCTAAGAAACGCCTCAATTTCTAAACAAAGTGAATATTGTAAAGAATATTAGAATTTATCAAATTTTTCTCAGAAATATCATAAATTTATACCTAAACTTTATGCATGTATATTCTATAGAATATTTATATTTAGTCATCTTTACTATCTGATTAATAAGTATTAAATAAAAAATTTTATGATTCATGTAAGCTAGCATTTTCTACTTTTTAATTATAATTCCTGTTCACCTAATACTATATTCTTTGATAGGCTAAAAATTCTTCATAAAATGCACCAGAAGTATAAAATAGATATAGTTAAATTTTTTTAAATATAACATTTAATCGTTCTTAAGATCCAATTATTATACTTCTACCTAGTAAATTTACAATTAATTATTTTATTACAGCTTTAAAATAATGCCTCGATATTCACTAATGCGAGAAACCTCTGCATGTTTCATGGTATATTCAATAGCATATAATTTCTTAAAGAATTTCCCTATGTTAATCAGATAAAGTTTTACGAGTTATCTAACTACTTAAAACCGTTAATTTTTACAGTTATCTTCCAATTTTTTATGGCTCAGAAATGAACAGTAATAATCCTATTTATATGATAGATATAGTTATTAGATAGATTCTTGACAATAATAACAATAAAGACAAGTAAAATATATGAGTAGAAATGAGTTAAACATATTATAGTTATTATTCATCTAATAACTCATAAGAATATTGATAAGTGCACACTATATATAGATAAATGTAGTAGTAATATATGAATTTATTAATGAAAGGAAATACATTATTACAAATATTATTTATAAATTAAAAGTAAATATCAATACATATATTAAATGGTATGATATTTAAATTATAAAAATTTTGATTTTGATATTAAATTAAGCAACTGAATGAAAAAAATCATATCAATTGTTTATATTTAAAAGTTAATATTTGATTGATTTCTTTAATTCTTATTATAATTTTGTCTGCTTGAGAAATAAATTACCATTTTGGAATGTATTAGTGCAGTTATTTAGGTAAACTTGATGATTAAATAAATATCTGGCATGTTCTAACACTCTTTGATCTTTTTATTATGATTAATTTACAAGTTTACTGACAAATAAAACCTCATGAGTCAAAATTAAATGAGAATTAAATTCAGCAAAATAAATATTTAAGACGCTTAATTAATAATAATACCTTAGGTTTCAGAGTCTTTTTTCTATCTTAATATAAATTGATGCTTTCACTAAATCCCTCACTTTTGTTTATTGTTTTGATATTCTTTATCCATATCTCATATAGTTATCTTATAGTGCTTTAGTGATGGATTGATTTCGAGATAATTATTACCATTAATTTAAATGCCCTCTTATTATTAATGTCATAGCCATTAAGTTGTCTTAATGATGCTTTTATATCCCAAAAGAGCAATTATTACATACTTTGATTTTTTTGGAGAAATTATTTCATAGAAGTAGAAAGGGAAACCTTTTCAAGACTGATGCTATATATTGATGTTAATATAATGATCTTCAAAAATTCACTGCCATTTTGGGTCCCTATCATATTAAGTTTTTTGCTTGACTCTAAATCTAAAGAACTCATGCATCACTATACTTTTTAAGAAATCGCTAAACTTTATAAGCCTGCTCATGATATTTTATATTTCATACCAAGAACACTTGTAGTCTCAAACACGAATAGCTTGTAAATTATATTTCTTTTCTAAAAACAAACATGAAGTAAAGAATTATAAGAAGGGCGATATTTGAATTAAGAATGGGAAATAGCAATTAAGAATTAATATTAAAGAGCTTTTTTAATTAAGACTATTAATTTTAAATATTTAACTCACTTAAATCAGCCGCCTAAATTATGAACCTATCGCAATTTTCCAATATTGAAGTATCCGATAACTCTCAGATGCAAAACCTTTGCCCAAAGGCAATCAAGAATAATTAAAGTCTTAAGCTAAATGAGCAAGATTTTCTTCAAAAAGCTGAAATAAAAAGCTTCCTTTAATCTGAGTCAAACGTGCAGCAAAGCAATGAAGCTTAATATACAAAATCTAAAAGAGCTAGAAAATCAAAATACGAAGGAGCTAAATTACTTGACTTAATTGAAAAAAGTGAAACTCATTCTACCTATTCACAATTACGACCTAGGTAAAATGCTTGAACTGGATGAATTAAAGCCTTTGGTTGGATCTAGAGATTTGGCAAAGTTTATAAGCAAGTTTATTTTAAACAAAACCACTTAAAGTACTGCTAAATCAGTAAAGGATGCATAAATTAAGCCATTAAATGTACATCCTAGCAAGTCCAAAGAGCTGCCCAAGGGTGGCAACGAGGATAGAAACTATGAATTTGAGCAGCAATTTGTCGATGATTATAGGGAACTTATAAACGCTCAAGTAAATTATCGAGCAAAAATACAGTCTGATCTAACTTAAACAATATTAGAGAGTATGTGATACTCAAACCGAATGAAAGGCAACAGTTCATTTGGAAGTTGTTTAATCGAAATAGTTCAAGTTTGTTAGAATTTTTTCAGAATCTCAAAAGAAAATTTTTGAATTTTTGTGAGTATATGTTTAGAAACATTTACGAGCTTAACCAATGAGCCTAGGTAAACCTTCAAATAAAGACTAGACTCTTCGTTTCATCTTTGCTTTACTATAGATATGAGATTATTGAGATAGATGAGACCTTGCTGAAGAGTGCCCTCATCCTTCTGGCTTAAAGACCAAATCACCGAATAAGCCCTTGGCCTATCAAATTACATCTTTATGAATGAGCCTGACTGCCTTTAAAAATTCTAAGATGAGCTTTCTAAACTTGATAAGAGTAATATAGGTATAATTCTCTTTGATGATTGGGACATTCCAATAGTTTAAAATAGACTCTTAAGCAGTAAGATTAATTCCAAACACCTTGCTTTGCCTGAGCAAGTCATTCATCCAAATACTAAAAGAAGATTAAGGCTTGAGGCTTATTCGTCATGTGCCTATAAATGTTGTAGGAGATTTTATACAAATATGCGCGCTCTCAAGTGCATCCTCTTATTAAAAACTTGACAACTTTATTAGTACGGTGGGGGGAAATATTCGTTGAGAAATGGGATTTCATAGACCAGGAAGATTTTACTCTTTATCTGTAATAACTATCGCAAGAACTAAAACTCAGAAATCCACTCTGAGTAAATAAATTGAACGAAATATCTGATTTGGGTAAAGAACCTTTCTAGTGTTTATCAAGAAACGGGTTTAAGTTAAAGACGAGACATAATTTAAGATTGCCCCAGAGCAGATTTTACAAAACTTAACTAACTGTTGCACGTTCCCAATAAAACCATAGAT
This sequence comes from Oxytricha trifallax, assembly GCA_000711775.1. Classification (NCBI taxonomy): domain Eukaryota; phylum Ciliophora; class Spirotrichea; order Sporadotrichida; family Oxytrichidae; genus Oxytricha; species Oxytricha trifallax. The sequence goes on along the minus strand of ARYC01017518.1, from coordinate 4,316 downwards.
TTTAATGACGAAGACAAGAAGAGACTTTAAATTAATTTAAAAGAATTAATAAAGATTACAGAGCTGTGAATGAGTTCTAGTAGGCTATGCTAGATAAAGCATTTCGAATGTAAAATTAGATTTTAAGGCTCTAATAAATTATAGGGTTTGACTTTTTTGCTTTAAGTTGGCTTTAAAATACTTACTCTGGGAGGACTCTAAATTTATCTTTATCAATTTTGGGGTTGGCAATGGTAAGACTTTGATGTGCTCAATTTTAGCAACTATAATTTGAAAGAACTTTCACTTGATTCTAAGAGATGAAAAGAGATTTGAATAACTTGTGACTAGCTTAAGTCTCAACATTAATGTAAATAAATAAGATAGGAAAGAAGGTGTTTACTATTTAACTCAAAAATTTCTTGAAAATTAATTTGAAAATCAAGACTTTTGGAAATATGTGGGGCCAATCGATTGTCTTAATTGATGAATATGATTGAATTTTCTTTGAAAAAAAATGTCGCGTAAATGGTGTAAAATTTAAAATTTTTAAATTGTACAAAGCTTATAGTTGGGTGCACTGGATCAACATTGAGCTCTAAAGAAGCAAATTGCTTATAAATCGCATTTAAGGCTAGCAAAATATTCTTTCCAAAATTAAGCTCTTTGGATTGAAATAAGAGAATAAACTTGGATCAAGAATAAGTTTCTTGAAACTAAGCAGACTATTGCAAAAGAATTTTTGAATTGTTTGATAGTTACTCCAAACTAACGCCTGCTATTATTGTTTCCCATTAGTCTTACTCTATTATTGAGAGTTACTTTCGCAAGTACTCCTGAATACAGTTTTTCTCAATGAAAAATGTAAAGGAAACTAAGCTCGAGGCGTAATTTGATTAAATGTTTGCAAGTAAAAATGGGGAGGGGCATTATGAGGTATTTTTACTTAATGAATAATAAGGAAGAGGAACTGATCTTAAAACAAATCACTAGCTCAAATTTAATGGTGGCCTTTTTCTGATTGTAGTAGATGTGTTCTCTACAAGATCGACTTAACAAATAATCTGAAGAGTGGGAAGATTACATCGTAAAGGGACTTTCAAGAAAATTGTTTATAAGCAAGGATCTTAGGAAACAGTAGAACAAGTTATTAGACTTCACCAGTGATGTCTAGAAAATGAATCTCACATAAAAATAGCAATGCTTCAAACTGTTTTGGGTTGCTAACCTTGGTGTATGAACTAATTAATTTCATCCAATGATTTATCTTAAGATTAAGTTTTAGACAAATCTGAATCCGTTCTCAAGAATACTTCATTTGCATCTGAAAATATTAATGATTGCTCCACTGGCAAGAAATAAAAGCAACACTAGGCAAAATTTATTTCATTCAAATATTACCTCTCAGTGAGGAGGAAACCAATATATAGGCTATCACAGATACTTCAAAAGTCTACGATCACCATAGCTCAATAGCTTCAGTTGAAGATCAAAATGAAATTGATGTAGAACTCAAATCATTACCTGAATTGAAAGAGGGGCTTGATTCTGGTTCTTCGAATGCTAGCGAGGGGTTCATGACTAAAGTATAAATTGAACCAGAAGGTATTACCAAAAACAGCGATAAAAATTTAGGTCAAGATCTTCCAACTAACACTGAACCTACTGACGATTTTATCAAAACACATTAAAGACGCAAGCAAAAGTAGAAGTTGAAAACACCTGATAACTAAATCTAAGTTGTTAATGACTAGAAAGAATAATAAAAAGTCCCCGCAATTACATCGCGTTTTGAAGAATAACAGGAAAAAGAACTTAAGCACCTCAGCTTAAATTAAAAGAGAGCCTTAAAAGGCTTAAAGAATGAATGAACTCGGGCATCAATAGTGATTATATGTACCACAGATATTGAGGAATATTAGACATACTTTGTTTAAGAATTTTAACTGTTTAAATTGAGTTAACTTTATTAAGATTTTTAGTTATAAAAGTTGACCTTCACTCTATTAAAGAGTTTTATTAGTTTGATAATATCCTGCCCTCATTATCAATCACTCCACTCTCATGCAACTAATGAACTAAGGATTTGTATCCAACTAGATCATCGATTTATGATTTCATATCTATAAAATCATCTCTCATTCTTTTATTCTCTTGAAGGTATTTATGCTTGCTACCTCTAAGCGCCTGCTCTTCGTTTTTGACCTCCTCTAAGTCTCTTTAGTTTCTTTTTCTTTGAGAAGACTACTTTATCAAATTCGCAGAGCGCCCTCTTTAAAATAAAAGTAGCTTAATCTATTAATATCTTACCACTATAACTCAAAGATTAGCTCAAAGCCTCTGCAAATTCAGGCTTCATGTGTACAATTAGATTACTTGTATTATCTATTCTCTCTCTTCTCTTTTTCTTTGCATTAAAAATCATATTGTTTAAACCATTTTTGTCAAGCGAAAGTAGGATATCGCATATCCACTTTTTATCTAAGTGAAGGCAATCACATTGATCTGGTAAGAATGCCAACAATGATGGCTTATCTCTCTTGTAATCTAAGAAGCCATGAGCTGTTAGCCCTTCTTTTTAGGGAACAGTTGCCACTATTACATCCGACCTTCTGAAGTACTAATGAAATTAATATTTACTTAATTTACCTCTTTTTAACCGTTCAAAATTCATTTGAGAAAGTAAATATTACAGCAAGTCATTTTGAGAGATATGCCCCACACTCTTAAGCGAGAAAGTCAAAAAGCTATTTCTTTGAGACTATCTTTTCGCGAACCTGATGAACGTTTACTTGAGAAAGATTGTGATCCATTGGAGTGTCGAATGTTAAAGCTATAGAAAGGTTATGGTAGAAATGGTTCTTACCTTGAAGTGAGAATTATTTGAGTGTATTTAATAATTATTTAATAAGTTGCTCTATCATAAATTAATTTAAAGTTTAAAGTATTCTCTATAGAGAATAATTATTAGCTTTAAAATTATTAATTTTTCACTTAGAATTATTATTATAAATATGAGACACTCATACTAAAAAGATATACGATAATTGTATGCTTAAAACAATTCAAGGCAGGAAAGCAGCCCTGCCTCATCATAAAGCTGTCATTCTTCAAACAACAATTAACAGATACCTCTTAATATTAAAATGAATTACATAACCAGCTCACTTACAATCTGGAACCTGCAATCAGTAAAAGTCCCTAAACTCGAGTGATTATATATAAATAAATTCAAAGAATATGAAGCTCCATTATTTAATAGTGCATAGTAAATACAGCAGCTATATAAAATTGCAGATCCTACAGAATTATTAAAAGGTTCTCTGCCAGAAGTTATCTTACGCCATTAATTGGACCAGGAAAATTTTGAAGATTTGCTTGTAAAAGCTATTAATACTTACTTAAAAATTAGATTTACAAAAGTATTTGATTAGCTATTAAATGAAGACTTGCTTGTCTAATCTAAAGAAATAATATCTGCACAAAAAGGCAACTTTCTCAAAAATAGCAACTTCATGTGAGGGTAATTAAACTATTGTTCTTACACAAATGTCCCAAGAGTAAAACCGAGTACCTAAATTAGCGAAAATGAAGAGAATAAATTTTATTTAAAGTATTAACACTGCTCTTATAATTTAGTAGCTTAAGGATGGATAAGCTTCAAAGAAACAAATATGCGAAAGATTTAAGATAAGTTATTTTAAGCTAAAGTAGACTCAATTGATGTCTTGAGTTGATTCATAGACTAAATAGACATATAAAAAACTTGCTAGATAGCCAAAGAGTAGTTGGATATCTCTATATAAAATTATAATCCAAGTGATGGAACATAAGAGCGAAATGCCCAACTTCTCGACCTACACAAAGAACTTCATTCAAACCCTCATCCGAGGATCCAGACTCAAAGAAATCATTGACACCATTATCTCAGAGTCCATGAACAATGATTGGGGACATCTCACCATCCAAAAAGTCATCTACATCGCCAAAAAAGTTGTCTAGATCAATCCAGCCCTAATCTTCAAACTTAGAAATGAAGCCAAAATCAGAGCTCACAATCAGAATAACCACTATATTGCCAATTGGCTAGAACTCCTAGCCCAGTCACTTTACCTAGTTCAAGTCAACAATAAATGGATCCCTAAAACCTAATAGCCAGCTACTGATTTTGGAATCCTCAGCTCCTCTTCACCGGAGTTCATTCCAAAGCCTTCCTCCCCCATTAAAACCAAAATCGACTTTTAACTAACCAGCGAACTCTCACAGTTCCACAATAAATTCACTCACTAAGAACTCTAGAACCTTAACTAACAGTTCATACAGGAAGAGCAGGAATA